>ML830506.1:31054-56019 GCA_009831015.1 Picea engelmannii | reverse complement strand
GATGAACTGAAATGAATCCCTCAAGTATGAAATGAAGTAGAATTCCTCATTCGATTCTTAGCCTATTCAATATTAATATTGCTTGAATCGATCTTCATTAACCTTATCCTTTTCCATGAGGAATCCCTCTTTATATAAGGGAGAGAGAGATAGTTGAAGAGATTAGGATGATCCCACCTGTTATCTCTCCAGGAGTCCTTCTAGGTTGTAGTTCGAAGAAGCCTGGTAACTTAAAGTATATTTTGGTTTTTTGTGTATGTTGGATCAAATGGGATAACTAAACAACTTATTCACACTCAAGACACTTAAATATATATAACCAGATGAGACAATTCTTTCAAAATTCAATAATCAGATAAGTAACTGAAATGGTGGGTGAAGAAAGACTATATTTATCAACCATAACACATATGTGATTAGTTGAATAAAGATAGCATGGATTACTATTAAATCAATGTTTATGAGTTGACCAATGAGATGACAATAATTTTCAACTAGGAAAACTTAGATAACAGTAATCATCCAGAGTACAGGAAAAGATAGAAGATGGCAATCTGAAATTAACAGTGAAAGAAACTTGCGATATGTATTATATGCAAAGGGTCTAGTACAAGAAAAACATGGTCTAGTCTCCAGACTCGAACCCTTAATTCCTATGAAGTTTTAGGATTTATAGCCTTTACATAATATTTCTAGATCCTAAGAAATGGGATCAAATATACTAAAAATAGAAGGTCAAAACAGTTTCATAAACTTAGGAAAATATCTTATTTTAAGGTTTGAACCCTTATCCTGATAATATTCATGGTCTTTGATAGCTGCAACAAATCTCATAAGCTGGTAGATGAAGTCGAAAATGTCACCTTGACAGACAGACAGTTTTTAGCCAAAAATAGACAATGAACTTGATCTTGTTTCCCCTTTCTTGCGCCTTTAAAACTGGAACAAAACACTAAAGCAAATGTCTTTAATTATTATCTTCACTCAGAAACCATCCTTGTATCATTTGAAATGATAAAACTGAGATCTATGCAAAAAGACTCTCATTCTACCAGTCCCTGTTCTTTCGGTGACTTGGGAGCAAAATTTACAGTGATTAAGCCACCAAAAGCTATGTTTTCAATTACTAAAGATGCCTGTGCAAGCTCGACTAGCCACCGAAAAGGCAGTCTTTGTAAGAATCCTTCAAAATATCAAATTGTGTTTTCCAAGCTTCCTTATCTGTAAGGATGTTCATTTAGGGATTCTATAGCCTCTTCTAGATCCTCCAAGCCTGGATGAGTTATGGGATTTGCATTTTTAAGCATGTGTTTGATTTTCAAATACCTAGACACCTTCCGCAATTCCCTGTTTTCAATTTGATTTTAGCAATAAATTTCTCAAATATGCCTTGTTAATCATACTCGTGCCATTTGCAGAGCCTTCAAAAATGGCATCTACACACATCCTCCCAAACTTTGCTGCAAAAATAGATAATTATTCTACAAAAAATATATCAAGAGAACATCCCGATCCAATGTTCAAAACAGTGCGCTCCTCATGCTGTACGACTTCCACAATTTTTTTTCATGAATTTTGGATGCATGCCAATCCATGTGCTTATTATGGTCTTCCTCAAACTTAAAGCGCAATCCACATATCCTGCATTGCCTAGGAAAATCATCATATATCCTATTGATTACAGATGCATGGTGTTCACGGATATTGTCCTGCTTGAATTCAAATTCAATTATATCCTTGACAACCTGTGTTTCACCAGATGTCTCTTGAGGAGGCACTACACAGGCTGGAATGGGAGGTACAAATATTGTGGTTGAGGCAGTAGCAATATCAGCAAAATATATACTGGAAGAAGCCTGCAATGCTATATTGAGTTATGTTGTTGATTTGACATCAAAGATGTAGTAGGTAAAACAACTAGAAATGAGGTTGGTTCTGTTGGTGTGGAAAATAAGTCCTTTTCCACAAAAGAGTTTAGCAGAATGAATATGAATTCACTGGAAGTTGATTAGTAACTGAGCTTGTCATTTGTGATTTCGATCTAACTAATGATAAGCAAGTGGAGGACCAGGAGGAAGAAGATGTTGCATTATCCTTGATGGATGTGAATGAAGCAATGGCAGGTTACTTGGAGGAGGTGTACCTTTCAAACAACATACATGAATATAGTGTAGATTTCGTCCCAATGAGTAATAGCATCAAACTCAATTTCCTCCACCGTTGTGAATGCACACAGAAACTTGATTCGAAACCTTCTCGAACACTTGCAAACTATGCAACATCTTTAATTTGGAAACAACAACTTGTCTGTCTGCTTGGTGCCCTGATATGACACAATATCTGGATACCCTTCAATATTAATAAATGAATTTGGTGCTTGAATATGGCTGGTTGACTTGACATGTGTCTCTGTGTTTTATTCTTTTGATTTCTACTCAATACATCATACCCCACATGTATTGGAATTATAGGTATGTGAACTTTATACAAGATGAGAGTTATAATGACATGTCGATGAGGTGAATGGACTATAGAGCTCGACGCTTGGATTTAATGACTTGAAATCTGGCATAACTCGTGGTTTGATTCACAGTATGACTTGGTTTATATACATGGAGTTTGGCATATATTGAATGACCTAGCCAATAAGATAGACTAGGCTTAATTAAGCACACACCCTTTTGTTTTTGGTAAAATAAAATCATATTTTTTATTTTAAAATTCTAAAGAGACATAAAACTAGGGTTTAGGCAATGTAACAATTTGTGTGTTTTTTGTAATGCAGGTTGAAGATAGAGTAACAAGAATCTCGAGTAAACAAGATCAATAGGAGCTTTGTCAAGGTTGATTGGGAAATTGGAGATGTAGACATTTGCCAAAAAATTTAGAAATGAGCGTATGGAGAAAACACTCTAAAAATACTAGTGTATCTTTTATCACTAACATCTAGCTCCAACTGGGATGGAGACCTCCCTGCGAGATTTCCAAGAACCTAGTAATTTCAGTTGCCTTTACCATTGGGCATGGAGTGATCTGACCTTTATAATTGATCTCATGAAAACTTGCAGCTTGCCTATCCCTGCTTTATTCATTGCAAACTGAAAAAAAACTACCTGCTCATATGAAGAGCTTATTCTTCTGCTGACACCTACGCTAACCAAATGTACTGCCTCTTATCAAGTGAAATCATGCTTCCAATGAAGCCATGTAATAAAATGATTTACTTACATCATGCTTGATCTTGACCCGAAAAATAAAGGAATGTATAGCCAATAGAAATGTTGTTTGAATGGATGATAGAACCAGCTTTCATCTGACAAGAATATTTTGACATTTATGCTACTCATGGATTCCAAAAAATCAGCAAAAAGTCATCAAAATCATAAATGAATACCTTCTCTTGTTGTTTTTCCAATTGACTAAAATGTTGTTGTTGGCTTCCTTCACTAATATCAATGTTGAATGTAGGTTGTTGAACCTCTGCTGGAGAAACATGCATGATCAACTGCTGATCTAAACTTTTATACTCATCACCTTCCTCCTTATATCTGTTGCAATTTGCCTTTGTCTGCAAATCTAGAAGCTGAGGATTGTACTTGGTATTTGTTGCAAATATTTCACACGCTGATCTATCAATTTTCTCATCATTTTTCATGTTTTCAAACGGGATAATCTAATCTTCATGAAAACCTAAGATAGTAAATGCATTTAATACAATGTCAAAAGAATAGGTACTAAGCTTGTCATTCTACAGGTCACCAATCTCTTGGCCATAAAAAGAGGTATCTTATACTGCATCAAAATCTTTATGAATGTTTAAATCTTTATTCAACAAACTAAATTCATGACAACATTCGGGATATAGAAGGTTAGCTGAAAATTTTCTTTTGAGAAACAAATGAAAATTTGCCAAAGAACTGATACTTGCATTTTGAAGAGATCGGAACTAGTCAAGAGAAATTCCCTCTAATGAATGCCTGATAATATTAATATGAACACCCTCATGTATGATCTAAAATCGATGAATGAGTTCATGAAAATCCAGCAAGTGTTCAACTGGAACTTCCCACTCTTCTCCTCCAAATCTGGGAAGACTATTTTCTCATTCATCTTTACTAGGTACTGGATGAGGGTAACCAGAAATACTTGATAAATTGCAAAATGCATACCTCTTGTTCATTTCATACCAGTGGAGTCACAAACAATTTTTTGAACCATGGAGTTGCCACTGAATCTGTCCTTCATGGAGTCACCAGATAGATGATTACAACCGAAAATAGGTCCAGACTTTGTCTATCATCACAGCTAGATCTTGTCATCTCCTAGGGAAGATTTCTACAACTTCTGTCTTCGCTCCCCAGCAATGGCACCAATTTGTTATCTCTCCAGGAGTCCTTCTAGGTTGTAGTTCGAAGAAGCATGGTAACTTAAAGTATGTTTTGTTTTTTTGTGTATGTTGGATCAAATGGGATAACTAAACAGCTGATTCACACTCAAGACACTTAAATATATATAACCAGATGAGACAATTCTTTCAAAAGTCAATAATTAGATAAGTAATTGAAATGGTGAGTGAAGAAAGACTATATTTCTCAACCAGAACACATATGTGATGGGTTGAATAAATATAGCACGGATTACAATTAAATCAATTTTTATGAGTTGACCAATGAGATGACAGTCATTTGCAACTAGACAAACGTAGGTAACAATAATCATCCAGAGTACAGGAAAAGATAGAAGATGGCAATCTGACATTAATAGTGAAAGAAACGTGTGATCTATATTATATGCAAAAGGTCTAGTACAAAAAAATCATGGTATAGTCTCCAGACTTGAACACTTCCTCTGAAGTTTTAGGATTTATAGCCTTTACATAATATTTCTAGATCCTAAGAAACTGGATCAAATATACTGAAAATAGAAGGTCAAAACAGTTTCATAAACTTAGGAAAAGGTCTTATTTTAAGGGTCAAACCCTTATCCTGATAATATTCATGGTCTTTGAAAGTTGCAACAAATCTCATAAGCTGGTAGATGAAATCGAAAATATCACCTTGACAGACAGGCAGTTTTTAGCCAAAAATAAACAATAAACTTGATCTTGTTCCCCCTTGTTGGCACCTTTAAAACTGGAACAGAACACTAAAACAGATGTGTTTAATTATTATCTTCACTAAAACAGATGTCTTATATCATTTGAAATGATAAAACTAAGATCTGTGCAGAAAGACTCTCATTCTGCCAATCCATGTTCTTTCATTGACTTGGGAGAAAAATTTACAGTGATTAAGCTACCGAAAGCTCTGTTTTCGACTACTAAAGATGTATGTGCAAGCTCGACTAGCCATCGAAAAGGCAGTCTTTGTAAGACTCCTTCAAAATATCAAATTGTGTTTTCAAAGCTTCCTGATCTTTAAGGTTGTTCATTTAGGGCTTATGCAGCCTCTGCTAGATCCTCCAAGCCTGGATGAGTTATGGGCTTTGCATTTTTAAGCATGTGTTTAATTTTCAAATACCTAGACACCTTGTGCAATTTGTTGTTTTCAATTTGTTTTTAGCAATAAAATTCTCAAATCTACCTTGTTGATCATCCTCATGCCATTTGCAGAGCCTTCAACAATGGCATCTGCACACATCCTCCCAAAATTTGCTACAAAAATAGATAATTATTATGCAAAAAACATATCAGGAGAACATCTTGATCCAATGTTCAAAACAGCACACTCCTCATGTTGTACGACTTCCACAAATTTCGTTCACAAATTTTTGATGCATGCCAATCCATGTGCTTGTTATGGTCTTCCTCAAACTTAAAGCGCAATCCACATATCCTGCATTGCCTAGGAAAATCATCATATAGCCTATTGATTACAGATGCATGGTGTTCACGAATATTTTCTTCCTTGAATTCAAATTCAATTATATCCTTGACAACCTGTGTTTCACCAAATGTCTCATGAGGAGGAACTACACAGGATGGAATGGGAAGAAGCATGCTATGCTATATTGGAGTTATGTTGTTGATTTGACATCAAAGATGTAGTAGGTAAAACAACTAGAAATGAGGTTGATTCTGCTGGTGTGGAGAATAAGTCCTTTTCCACAAAAGAGTTTAGTAAAATGAATATGAATTCACTGGCAGTTGAGTAGTAATTGAGCTTGTCGTTTTTGATGCTGATCTAACCAATGATAAGCAAGTGGAGGACTAGGAGGAAGAGAAGGTTGCATTATCCTTGATGGATGTGAAAGAAGCAATGTCAGGTTACTTGGAGGAGGTGTACCTTCTGGAAAATTTACATGAATATAGTGTAGATTCCGTCCCAATGAGTAATAGCATCAAAATCAATTTCCTCCATCATTGTGAATGCACACAAAAACTTGAGTTGAAACCTTCTCAAACACTTACAAACTCTACAACATCTCTAATTTGGCAACAACAACTTGTTTGTATGCTTGGTGCGCTGATATGAGACGATATCTGGATACCCTGCAATCTTAATAAATGAACTCAGTGCTTGCATCTGGCTGGTTAACTTGACATGTGTCTCTGTGTTTTATTATTTTCATTTCTACTCAATACAAAATATCCCACATGTATTGGGATTATAGATATGTGAACTTTATACAAGATGAGACTTATAATGACATGTCGATGAGGTGAATGGACTATAGAGCTCGACGCTTGGATTTAATGACTTAAAATCTGGCATAACTCGTGGCTTGATTCATAGTATGACTTGGTTTATAGACATGGAGTTTGGCATATATTGAATGACTTAGTCAATAAGATAGACTAGGCTTAATTAAGCACACACCCTTTTGTTTTTGGTAAAATAAAATCATATTTTTTATTTTAAAATTCTAAAGAGACATAAAACTAGGGTTTAGGTAATGTAACAATTATTGTTCTTTTTGTAATTCAGGTTGAAGACAGAGTAACAAGACTCTTGAGTAAACAATATCAATAGGAGATTTGTCAAGGTTGATTGGGAAATTGGAGATGTAGAGATTTGCCAAAAAATTTAGAAATGAGCGTATGGAGAAAACACTCTAAAAATACCAGTGTATTTTTTATCGCTAACACAACCAAATCAGAGAAGCGAGTAAGATCCCAACCGTATGGATTCCACCTCACCTTCTATAAGATCCCTTTCTATCAATTTCATGAAACTCGACCTTTTCTTAATCTTTTGACATTGTTGCACCCTAGTTGTAGAGTAGCCCGCAGAGACGTCACATCCCAACTTTAGTGCAGGGGGCAACGATCAGGCATCGTTGCACCATGTGTATTATGCATCCTATGATGAGCTTCCTTAATAGGTTTTTTGATAAGATAAATTCATTCACTTTCCTCATGAAGAAAGGCTCTTTTTGGGAACATGAACACATGTTGTCAATGGATTACTGGGGTGATCAAAATAATGTGTAACAAGCGTGATGTTATATCATCAAGATAATCCTTGACTATATGTCTAAGGTCATGGAAAGAAAATAAAATGGCCCGCTGAAAAGTGGCTTCATGATTATTCAAGCCAAAAGGAATCTTATGATATGCAAATGTGCCTCAAGGACAAATAAAAGTTGTTTTATGTTGGTCTTCGGGTTTGATCTGAATCTGGCTATATCATGAAAAACCATCCATGAATGAAAATACCTCACAGCCTACGCATTCATCGAAAATATGATTGATGAATGGGGTGGGAAAATTTTCTTTCGGACATGCTTTTCTCAAGTCACGGAATTCCATGCACACGTGAATTGTACCTTGTTTCTTGTTAACGGGAACGGGGTTTGACACCCATTCTATCAACTGTATGGGGTAGATAAAACCGTCTTTAATCCATTTCTCTACTTTACCCTTAATTGTTGTCGCTTTCTGAGGAGTCACCAGATGAAGCTTCTATTGGACTGTCTTGGTGTCAGGATAAGTCATTATTTCATGTTTGACGATTCTTGGGTCTATTCCTAGCATTTTCTCATAAGACTAGAAAAAATTGTCGCGGAATTATTTAAATAACTCTATATAAATTCAAATATCTTCGAGGGAGAAGTCCGCTCCGACTAAAACATTCTCCATGACGCAAGGGGTTATGGAGATATCTATGGTGATCGTTTCAGTGATACTCTCCATATTACCCTCGGTGTAAACTGTGTGCATAGCCAGGATTAATAGGACAAGACCTATCTCAAGTCATAGCCAAAACAAATTCATCTGCCTCTATTCTTCTTAAATATGGGAGGAAGTATGCTCTATGATGAAGATCATCCCATGGTCTGTCTGGACCATTCAATGTCTCAAGAATCACCTCATCTGAGGGAAAGACTAGGTCTAGAGAATCTATAGTGGAAAGAGAACCTTGAGCCCAAATAAGGTCAAGAAATGGATCTAACTCTTGTGCGAGAGTCAGATCGGGGTGGGTCGAAGCTTGTTGGACAATATTGTATGCAACTTTAGCAACGGAAAAGGGAATGGTCATGCCATAATTCCATGTCCCTTCCATTGAAGTTGATGGGGAAGGAAGTGTAGAAATTTTAATACAAATTATGTATTGCCTGGATTCTCCTGATCTAACAATTATATGCCACTGTTAAATACAAAATCTCTTCTACTAATATTCTTGTGGAATTTAAAACATGATCACCAATTGCAATATCAAGAAGAGAGATCAATCGCACATAACACATATGTTTTACTGGAAAATCATAAAGCTAAAAACCCCACTATCATATATTATGTATATCATGGATCATGAAACAATCTCATACAAAACTCTAATCCAAGAGCTCTTAGTACAATATAATCGTCTCACACTGTCATACAAAAATCAGCAAATACATGTGCCAATTATCTACCTCCAGACAACCTGCCTCCTCTACACAAATACCTGCAAATGAATTCAAATGCCTCTTGCCTAGGATACACATTTCTCATGGGCACATCCACTATGTGTGTGATTGCATGAGTGCACTTCACTTAAATCACAACCGATAGACAAATTGTCCCTTTCACCTTTTATCTCAACTGGGTCTCCACTAGATCTGACATGCATGTAGTTAACAGTGGTAAATCTTCAGTTGCATGTCATATCACTAATTTTGAATTAATTAATAATTAATTCACTGAACTGTCACTAGTGTAAGTTCAGTTACAACTAGTACAACTGAGCTTAACTCACTTAACTGAGTTAAACTACTTCACAACTCACATAACTACACTTATAACTCTATTACAACTTCAAGTCACTTAGTTACAACTAATTTGACTTCCATGTCCCACCATTCATCCTCAAGGAGTCTCTCATAAGGACACACACACTTACATTTAATATCTATATTGTGAGAATGTTATAGTCTATTATTTTGGTCTATTGGTGAATCTGATGGAAATTCTGAGGCAACAAAGAAAGTGCAAGGAAAGAGTGAAGGTTTCAGAGCTGCAAAGTGATAGGTTTTTTTTGTAACCCTAATTTGGCAGGACCTCACGGGTCAGCTTGAGAGTGTCATATGGGTTGCCTAAGTGACATCACATGAGGCCCCACATGACAAGGAGTCTTAGTCCCGTGAGGATAAGGAAAATTTGGGGGAAATGTTGGTACCAGGATGTTGAAGGCTATGGAGGAGTTACATGTCAGTGTTACAGTATAATAGGTCAGTTACAGGTCACATGTATGCTTATGTGATTATATCATATGCTTGATGATGGTATGGTACATGCTTGAGAGGAATTTATTGTTGATGCATGGTACATCTTGGTGATAGTGGTGTGGTACATTGAGTAGTAATACATCTTGGTTGTATTGGTATCTTGGTATATGGTTTGGTTACATGGAGATGATGCTATGGTACATGCTTGAGGCTTATTATTGGTATACTCTTGAATCATTGGAACATGGTATATTATTTTCATTGATATTGATACATTCTTGAGGATTACACTTGGTATATGAAAACATATGTATGAGATACATCTCTTGCTGATGTTGGTACTTGGTTGAGGTACACCATTGATGGTAATTTCTTGAAATATCCTATGGCACTTGGTGTATGGCATGATTGAGTGATATGGTATATGGTTGAGATACATTATTTGTACATGGTATGGTATAGGTATTGATGTAAATTGTTGATGTACATGGTTGATACATGTTATGGTATATGATTGGTACTTGGTATGGTGTTGATGTACATAGTTGATGGTTGATGTATATGAAATAGATTATGGTTCATGGTTGATGCATGGTTTGATACAAGTGTTTGTGCATGGTTGATGCATAGTTTGGTACTTTGTTGAGGTACACCATTGATGGTAATTTCTTGAAATATCCTATGGAACTTGGTGTATGGAATTATCGAGTGATCTGGTATATGGTTGAGATACATTGTTGGTACATGGTATGGTATATGGTATTGATGTACATTGTTGATGTACATGGTTGATACATGTTATGGTATATGATCGGTACTTGGTATGTTGTTGATTTACATAGTTGATGGTTGAGGCATATGACACAGGTTATGGTGCATGGTTGATGCACGGTTTGATACAGGTGTTGGTGCATGGTTGATGCACAGTTTGGTACAGGTATTGGTGCATGGTTGATGCAATGTTTTTGGTACAAGTTGTGGTACACATTTGATGTTTGGTATGGTATAGGTTGATGGTTTGGTACATGGTTGAGACACATATCTTGTGATGGTATTTTGGCGATATTGGTACATGCTTGGTAGAGGCATGTGTTGGTGATGTTGGACATCTAGTTGAGAGGTGCCATTGGTATATGATCCATGTGAGAGGATCTGGTTGAGTATCAGTGACAGTGTTAGATTGGATATAGTGATAGATTGAAAGTGAGAGTGACAGGTTACAGGTTGATGTGACAGTGACAGTGATAGTGGCAGTGATTGTGGTGGTGACAGTTTGGTCTACACTTATATTTTAGATAGATAGGATGGGGAAAGGAAAGGGGTTTGTATCCTCCTTTTGGTTGGAGCTGGAGAATCAGGGAGTTGGAGCTTCCTTCAGGTTGGAGCCTAAGAATCAGAGGGTTGTAGCCTCCTTCTAGTTGTAACCATAGAATTTAGGGAGTTGTAGCTTCCTCCTGGTTGGAGCCTGATAATCAGGGGGTTGTATCCTCCTTCTAGTTGGAGATAGATAATTCAGGAAGTTATAGCTTCCTTTAGGTTGGAGACTTTAAGTAATGAGTCATATCCTCCTTCCATTTGCAACTGGATAATTGGGAAGTTGGTGCTTCCAATGAATGTATTCTTTGGTATATAAGAAATCATTATGTGGATTTATTACAGTTGGGTTTCCACGTAAATTATGGTGTACGATGTACTTGATGTGATGTTTATGTGATGATTCTTATGTTTATATGTTCATGATACACTGATGATATACTCATGGATGATTTTAGGGGATAAATTTTTCTCATGGGCTAATTTTCCATGGTTTTTCAAAAAATGAGATTCGCTACTTTAAAAATGATTTGCCCAAATTCTATAGGATAAACTTATTTTACCTTAAAAATCACCAAAATTTTATAAAAAATATATAAAACACTTAGAAATTTGAATATTTTTACAAAAATATCGCCAAACATTTATAGTTGACATATGAAGGATTAGTAAGATTCGCCAAGGTTTCTACATTTTAAAATAAATTTCCATCCTTAAAATCATCCCTGGATATACTTTTGATTAAGCTAAAGTTTATATATTGTGGTTAAAAGTGGTAAAAGTGATCATATTGATTCACCCCCCCCCCTCTCAGTATTCCAACAATTGTTATCAGAGAAGGTCCTTCAAGAAAACAGTTTAACCACTGGAATGAAGATCATGGATTACACTGAGAATGGAGCACCAATATTCAATGGTTAGAATGGTCTAGACTACGAGATATGGAGCACAAGAAAAAAAGTATTTTTACAGGAACAGAGATATGTTTGGAAATCATTTGTTACAGGATACACCGCTACAAAGAAACTGAAGACCGCAACCAAGAATGAATTATAAATAAACAACCAAATAACAATGGTTTTTACCTGGCAAGGATTACCTGATCTAGTAAGAGAGAACGTGGGAAAATGTTCATCAGCCAAAGAACTTTGGGATAAGCTACATAATCTATACATTCAGGAATCACCCATCACAAAGCCAGTGAATACTAAAGAAGGTGCAGGTACATAACACAAAAAAATATGTTCATCATGTCAGAATGACTCAGAAGAAGAAAATTGTGAAGAAGGAATGGTAGACCTTGAAGCAGAATTAATCATTTCCTTAAACCAATTAAAAAAAGAAAGGAAGAAAAGAAAGTATATTAAGGAACAATTAGTTAAGAAGCATTCTCAAGAAAGTTCCAAAGAATCCCAGCAAGTCATCATGAATCTAAAATCTCAGCTAAAATAAGTCATAAGAGTTGAAGAAACGTACAAAAGTCAGATGGAATAAAAGTAGTGTTTGGAATCCAAAATAGTAGCACTAAGAAAGGTAGCAATGGAAGAGAAGCAGTTTTTGGAAGACAAAAGAAAGGAAGCAGAGAAGAGATAGAATATTTTAATAGATCATCTTAAGGAAAGAACTGAGGACCTAAATCAATTTGAAGAATAATTTCATCAAGAAGAGAGAAGACTTGAAAATGAAATCATCTCCTTGAAAATCCAACTTGAAGAAGCAAAGAGAACAAAAGAATTCATGAAGATTCAGATGATGAAGAAAGAACAAGAGCTTGAGAATCTTGAAGAAAAATTTGTCACATTAAGAGTTAAAATCATCCAACTCAGCAATAATATTGAAGAAACAAAAGCATCCACATCATCAATAAAGAATGTTGAACAGAATCACTCCAAGTTGTGGAAAAATAAGAATGGAGAAAAGAGTAAGAGTTATGTAGAAGTATTCAAAGGAAGGAATCGTGGTCAGCCAGAATCAAAGAAAAATGATAGAGACACATCTTCAATAAGACCCTCCACATTCAAGCCACAAAGAAGCTTCAATCATGGTCATGATCAGCGAAGGAGAGAATTCAGAAGGACTACCTCACAAAGAATATCATTCAATCTGAGGTACATAAATTTATTTTATAGTCATTGTACTAAATTTGGACATAAAGTTGCAGATTGCATGGCTTATGGAAGAAATGTTCAAGAAAGAAATGCTTATGTGGCCTGACATAGCATTGAATGTTACAAATTCCATAACTATGGACACATAGCTCATGATTATAGAAACATGATGGATACTTCTATGAAAGAGAACATTGATATTAGATATAAGAAAGTATGGAAAATAAAAAAAAGAACATGAAAATGAAGAGAAGATGAATGAAGGACACCCAAAAGTCATACTCTTGGGATTGGAAATAGTATGAGATCAAGAAAAATCTACAGGAAAAAATGAATATGTCATATACATGAAAGTTTGGAGAAGAAATGGAAAACAAGAAGGACACATGAATAAAGAACAGGTCCTAGAGATCGCAAAATTGGCAGTAGTGCAAGAAAAAAAAATAGAAGGTTAATAAAGAACATGCCCAAGAGATTGTACTTTCAGGAATTGTAGTGCAATATCAATCCACAGGAAGAAAGAAAGAAGTGAGAGTTCAAAAAAATAATGAATCTACAGATGAAGAGAAATATTATTCTGCATAAGAGCGGGCATTTTTCTGAGCCATCTGGTTTGGAGACTTCTAGTAAATATGAATATTGAATAGGGGGAGTCAGTGCAGTAGGTACTATATATTAAAGAACCATACTTAGAGAAGTTTGAAGTATATGCAAAGATAGATTCAGAGCAGTTAGATAACAAAATTACAGTGTGATAGATTGATCAATTGAGAAGTAGTGTTTCCATGCAGATATCAGTTGGCAGTTACATAGGTAGAAGTTTATGTTTATAGTCCATGTATGTATTCAGGTAGGGATATCTTCAGTACAGGTTCTTCCAAACATGTAGATTTTGATTTGAAGATAGAGAAGACCAGTGGACACATTTGACTCAGTTTCAAGAAACAAGAATATGTGATTATCAGTTGCAGACATGAAGCCTTCATGATAGTATAGTGATAGATGGGTCAACATTGTGGGCAATTGAGTAGAAAAGTCATGGACAATATGCGACATATGGATAGAGATGGATACTTAGAAGGTAAAGAAAAAAAAAATCATAGAATATACATAGAAATTTATTTACAATTGGAATCAATGGAATCAGTTGGTCACGAAAAGGAAAGCAATGAAAGGCATAGTAGAACATGGAAAGAGAAACCTTCAATTTAAGCTAAATCATTGAATAGTATGGTCAACTAAACATGACAAGTGAATGAACAAATCAAGTAATGAATGCTTTTATATATTTAAAATATTTACAAGAGGAAGCACCAATGGACAATAAGAAAGTATAGAAGAGAGGAAAGGAAACATTTACAGGTAGCCTACACGACATCTTGCAAGGAAGTCAAGGGAAGAGAAATCATCAAAGAAAGAGATCCAGAAAGGAAGATCAGTAGCATACAGTCAGGGGGAGACATACCGACAGGGGGAGTTATCACTTTTCCCATGATGTCAAAAGAGAAGAGAAAGATCAAAGGCATGAAAATAGAGAGAAAGAAGAGATGCATGAAGATAGGGGGAGCAACCCTGAGATGAGAGAACCTTTTCCATTAATGTCAAAGGGGGAGAGTTAGAAACATTGATGAGGAGCAATGGTCATAAGGGGGGCATGAGTGTTGGAGCATCATTGTTTCCATCAATGCCAAAGGGAGATATTGTTGTACAGTTGGTTTGGACAATTGGTTTTCATTGATGTCAACCCTTAGAGATTGATGTCCACCCTTGGAGAATTCTGGAAGCCCTAGAGATGTGGTTGATATTGATGGTGAGTTATTTATCATTGATGGAGTGGTTGATGTCAAAAGATGTGTTGGGTGCATTTTATGAATTCTACATGATTCCCCAGAGCCATGGTTATGGGACCCAAAGTTGGTTGAGGAACATGGACATGAAGGACAATGTAAATGCAGGAAAGACACTCATATATGGATAGTCCTTTTCATGTCATTTCCAGTGATAGGTGGTACTCCATGTGGCTCCTCACTGTTAGGGAGATATGGACTTGTGAATTTGGAAGCCCCAAAGAATGGTCAAGAAGCCCCTAGATGGTTACAAGTCAATTAATGAATGAGAAAAGTGGTTCTGACAAGAAAGTACTAGAAGCCCTAAGATTAAGGAAAGAGGTTACTATGAAAAATTATATAAACACTTCAAGGACTCTCTCATAAGGACACGCACACTTACATGGAATACATATCTTGTGATACTTTTATGGTCTAGTATTTTAGTTTATTGGTGAATTTAACGACAATTTTGAGGCGACAGAGAAAGTGTAAGGAAAGAGCGAAAGTTTCGAATCTATAGAGTGATAGGGTTTTTCAATAACCCTAATTCGGAAGGCCCTCGTGGTTCATCTTGAGGGTGTCATGAGAGGCACCCATGCAGGTTTCCTAAGTGACGTCATGCGATGCCCCATGTGACAGGGAGTCTTAGTCCCGCGAGGCTAAGGAAAATTTTGGGGAAATGTTGGTACCAGGCTGCTGAAGGTTGTGGAAGAGTTATAGGTGAGTGTTATAGTATAGAAGGTCAGCTACAAGTGACATGTATTCCTATGTGATTATATATTATGCTTGGTGATGGTATGGTACATGCTTGAGAGGCATGTCTTGTTGATGTATGGTACATCTTAGTGATAGTGGTATGGTACATTGATTAGTAATACATATTGGTTGTATTGGTATCTTCATATCTGGTTTGATATTATCGATTCTAGTCTAATCATATTGATTTGATTAGTAATATCATTATTTAGATAAAATATGATTAAACTAGAATCGATAATATCAATAGGTCCTATATCATTCAATAAATCATTTTTTAAGGAATGACAGGTTTAATGGACCTCTTTTTTTAGGAATGAAAGTTTTAGTGGACCCCTAATTATGAAACAACTGAAGGATATTTGGCCAAATATTGAATGATATTATAAAATTTTCAAATGGATTTTAGGCACATTTGGGGAAGGGTTAATCAATGGTTTATATATCTATGTAAGACCTCAAAAAGTTGTCTAGGTATTGTCCTTATTAGTGGGATATTCCTAATGTTTTTCATAAGTTGATTATACGTGGATATATTCACTTAAGTAGATTTCATGAATACTAATTTTTGAGAGGGGTTGCCTCCATGTAAAAAGTTTCAAGCAGAAATGATATTATTCTCCTTAGTAACAAAATTAAGCTAAGGTAACGGATTATGCAACAAAGTAGGAGGATCTTATGGAGCCTAGTTTTACTAAGATTGGAAGTTGAGTACAATCATGTGTATAATGACTAGTCTACTCATAAATGATGCAAGAATAATTAGTCTTAACACAAACATTATAATGTTTTCTAGGTCATTGTTATTGGTTACCTTTTGATTGGATTAATTAGTTTCTCAACATTCTTAGTATTATTGTATCCATTGTTCCTTGCCATTTTATTTCTTGGTTATTATTTTGGTTCTTATTCTTATTTTTCTTCTTCTTCCCTTATTTTTTATTTTTTAATTATTAAGTTGATTTTGATTTGGTTGTTGGACCCAATTTTGAATAACTATAGGTGGGAAAGGTTAAACGTATCAATAATATAGGGTACATAGGGTATACATTAAAATATTTCCCTTGATACGGATGTGATGATTATAGAGCATGTTGTACATAGGTATGAATGGATCATAATATGTGGATGCCTAGTGGTCTTCCAAAGTGACAAGGACCACTAGGAAGATTTATTTGACAAAATTGATTGGTAGACTAGTCTTTAGAAGAATAATTAATCGAACATGTGATACCATTTTCAATTTGATATTGACCTCGAACATGTTGAGGAGTAGCTCCACTTTAGAATGTGCTTACAGGATGATGGTGGATAAGAGTTCACATTTAATATAAACTAAGTATATCTCTTGATCTCTCAAATATATCTCTTGATCTCTCAAAATGGAATCTTCTTTAATGGTAGGGTGTTGTACAACTATATAATTAGAAATATGAGGAAGAAGGTACCTAAAAAAAGTCTAACATGAGGCAAGGATATATATCGATCTTATTAAACTACATCGATGGTACCATCCTTGGTTGTGATCCATTATGTTTGTAAAGGTGAATTTTTTTAAATTAGTCAATAGGTATACATTAGTTTCATATCCAATGAGTAGATGAAAATGCATCTTAGAAATTATTAGCCATGTGATGAATGTTGAATTTGACCAAATATCTAGATTAATAGTGTTCCACAATGTTTCCACAGTAGTTCAAGTATGCTAGAAAATTATATATTAAGTATTATCATCTTAGGAATATTTGAAGGAATATTGATAAATGGAGGTTCCCAAGTTAATTCAATTAAGTATGGAAAGTTCGATGTAACCATAAATGGTAACCTTAGGGTGCGATTTCCCCAATAAGGGATAATTATTTTGGTTTCCCTAACATGAGGGTATTTTGGGAAATTATTTTGGTTTCCCTAACATGAGGGTATTTTGGGTACCTCCACTATGAGGTTTAGTTGGTTTTTCACACTTGTAGCATTACTCTAGTTTTTCATACCTATGGGGTTCTTTTGGTTTCCTCCTATTGACATGTTGGATATGTTTTTGGATATGTTTCTAGAGGCATATGGTATATTTTTAAAATTGATATTACTAACATACAATTTGTGGGGAACATATAATTTACAAGGATCCACTATGTCTAATTAATGCTTCAATTTTAAGCAATTCAAAATATCCATTAGATAAACTCAATTTTTGTTTTAAAAATAAAAATAGGAACATTTAATATAAAGGGAAAAAAAAAGTAAAGAAATACACTCTTAGACTCCTAGTACATGTTGTCAAAGATGAAGTAATCCAATGAGTAAAGGGGGGCTCTAAATGTACACCCACAAATCAATGATGAACTCCAAACAAGGAATCTTACACAAGTGAAGGTAAGAAAAATGTTACAACAACACCAAGTATTCCATGAAAGCTGATGAAATATAATGGAGTGGTTACTATTGTTTTCCTAAGAATATATCATTGGAAGCCCACAAAAAAAGTATTGTATGTAATTATACTTAGGAAATTGTCACTAGGCTACATGTTCACAGCATATGGCTAATAATTTTGCAGTTACTTGTACCTTGGTGATAATATTGACATTGACTATCCATATAGGACCCTGAAAAGTTGGGTGTCCAGTAAGTTGTTGACATTGGGTGAGATTATTTTAAGTCCATCTAATGAATTTAGAATGCAATGTATAAATCCTCACCCCACAAGGTTTCTTCTCCAATTGTACACCCCCTTGTTGAGAAATATATGTGTGTCTTCTAAATTGCATACAATGTTACAAAGGACTTTTTCCAATTAGTCAACTCTAGTCTAAAATTCGGATAGCCTTGTGGAGTTTATCTGGCCATACTAAACTAAACCTAAGGCCCTTGTACATGTTTGTGTAACAAAAACAAAGAAATATGGATTTATTTTACCATGTTAGGAAAATTATCTTATATTTGAATATTGACAAGAGAATTATTGTGTCTTGGTGGATTTGCACAAAAGTTAAATATTTGAAAAACAATCACTAAAACATGACTTATTTTTGTTTTGATTATCTTTTTTCTGAAAATGAAATAAAACAATAAGAAACAATAGGAAACTTTATTTGATAACAAATAATCTCAAGAAGGGAGGGAAGTGCTACAACAATTAAAAATTAGGAAGAAATGTATTTGAAAACTTGAAAATATCCAGGGAAAATTTGAGGGGCTAAATTTCTCCCATGGGCTAATTTTTCATGCTTTTTCCCAAAAAAGGATTCACCATTCTAAAAATTATTCGTCCAAATTCTATAGGACAAAATTATTTTACCTTCAAAATCGCCAAAATTTTATAAAAACTATATAAAATCCTTAGAAATTTGAATATTTTAACAAAAATATCGCCAAACATTTATAGTTTATATATAAAGGACCAGTAATATTCACCAAGGTTTCTACATTTCAAAATAAATTTTCATCCTTTAAATTATCCCTAAAAATATTTCTCTCCTCTTATCGCTTTTTCCCCTACAAACTTTGGAAAATAAGAAAATAGGAAAGTTACATGCAATTTAGTAGAGGGTAGAAAACCACATTAAAAAAAAAACAAATAACTTCCAATTTTCTCTCCCTAAAAGTAAGTTAGACATAGGAGTTTTACAAACAATTGGGTTAGTTGATAACAAACAATCTCAATAAACGAGGGAAGTGCTACAACAATTAAAAATTAAGAAGAGGTGTAATTGAAAACTTGAAAATATCTCTCTCCTATTATCTCTTTTTCCTCTACAAACTATGGAAAATAAGAAAAATAGGAAAGTTACATGCAATTTAGTAGAGGATAGAAAGTCACATAAAAAACAAATAACTTCCAATTTTCTCTCCCTAAAAGCAAGTTAGCCGTAGTAATTTTACAAACAATTGGGTCCAAGAAGTGATGGGAAAACGTTTTCTTCAATATAGCCCTTCTCAAGGCACAAGATAGTATGCACAAAGAAGAAACCCCATAAATTAAAAAAACAAAAAAAAAGGAAGTTAGGGAATATGATTATAGTGTTAGGTTCTGAGGGATCTTAGGGAAACAAAGGATATAATAAACCAAAACAAATAACAAAGAACCCCCCAAAATCCAATCTAATCAAATAAGGATGATCATTTTGAAATGATGAAATAATTCCCTATTCTACCCTAAATAGGGAAACAATCACCCAAACACTTGATTTCAAGTAAAATAAGGGTTTTAGAGAGGAGAGAAGACAAAAAAATTGTATATCAATACAAGGTATTCAATAAGTTGCACATTGAGTTGAAGGAACAAGAGGAGGAGAAGGAATTCTTAGCCACCAATGATTATCCATGATGGTCATGCACACAAACCACAAATTAAAAAACTTTACATTTTTCAACAATATAGTAAAGACTTCATTTCTAATGTTTGAGAGAATGAAAAACCCAAACCCTAGTTATCAATGATACCTTTGCAAAATAAGTATGATTATAAAAATATATCAAACAAAAAGTGTATTCAGTGGGGAAGGGAAGATATTTCTACTGAATAAAGAGGATTACAATGAAGAATTTTCCTTTTTATTTGCACGAGTGGCATTCCATTATTCCATCCTTTGGGTTCAATCCTTCTTTTATCCATCAAACGGTGCTTGGTTCTCTCCAATAATTTAAGTGAAAAGAAACTTGTTGCAGTCAAGATGTACTTGTGCTACTTAGACATACATGGGTTGATTTATGTAATTACATCTATCCTGAATTGCTCAAAAGGTCTATTAATTGAAATAGGTTGCAATGGTATCAATGTCTTTTTCTTCTTCATGTGCTTAGTTGATAGATTTTTCATTTTCTAACATAAGCATGTACATATTTGAAGAGAGTGGGCCAATAGTAACCAACTCTTAGTATCTTGTGAGTTGTTTTATTGCAATTGAAATGAACTCGAGTTGACCCATCATAGAGATATTTCAAGACATTTTCTACATCGTCCTTTTCCAAAAAACATGTTAAACTCCATTGTTTTTTCAGAAGAGGATGACATTCAATAGCTTGTATTGTGCAAATTTCAAGCATAAATCCTTTTTTTCTTAGATTTCATGTGGTTTAGACTCTTATTATGGTATAAGAAATATGCCAATTCCAAAAACCACGAGTATGAATTGGCAAGAATGTAGAGGATTTCATTGGTGAAAACTACAATCTCATTCTCCCATCCCTCTTCTTCCTTTGTTACAGAATCTTGAACTCATGTTTGAACTAAAGATCATACTCTTGGATGATTGTCATCTAATTCCCTCTTCTCTCCCCTAATTCTTGTTGAATTAACAATTATGAAACAATAGGGTGAGGGAGTATTACTTTAGTATGATTTTTTAATATGTAAGGCCTAAAGTGTTTGACAAACCTATATACTACATAAGCGTGTTTATCTATAGAAATATAGTTAAGTTATGCTCCTTGTAGGTTCATACTCATAAAGGAAATAGGACTTTCATTACCTTCAATATCTTTCTATGTTAACACTACTGCAGGAGAATGATAATATGTAAATGTATAAAGAATAAAGTCAATATTAAAATCATGACTACTTAACATCGGAGAATCATATATTGTAGTATTAATTTTTTTCAAAGGATTCATTTTTCCTCTTTCCTTCACTTAAAGTCCTCATCTTTTTTTATAATTTTATGCAAGGGTTGTATGGTTTCAACAAAATCAGGAATGAATTTGCACATGAAATCAATCTTCCAAAAGAAATATTGCATATCCTTTTGTTATGTGGGAAGGGTAACTGAGATATGAATTTCACTTTCTTAGGGTCTTTGGTTATACCCTCTTTAGAAATAATATGTCTTAGCAATTTTCCTTCAGTAACTATGAATATTCTCTTATTTGTATTGAGTGAGATACCATATTTTCAACATCTCTCAAAGATATGATGGATGAAAAATGTGATATCTTATGTTTTTCAACTACATAGAAACATTATCCAAATAGACAATGACACCATAGTTAATGAAATTGAGAAAAGCATTGTCCATTCGTCTCTAGAAGGTAGTCTACATTAATGAGACCAAATGACATTATTTTATAGGAAAAAGTTCCCTATTCGGTTTAGAATGTAGTTTTGAGTCCATCTTTCTCAACTACCAAGACCTAATTGTATCCTGAAAATCCATCAAGGAAAACATTGTAGATCAATGTTGTCCCTTGACCAAATTTTGAGGAAACATTGGTCGGGTTTGACTACTTTTGGACTTCGACAGGCTGGTCGAAGATGGAGCACCCATGTGGAGCTAAGATCGTGGGATATCACTTGTTTTGTGGACCCAGCAAGGGGTTCACTAGGGTTTTGGGTATTAGGGTTTAGGGGATGTCGGCCCATGGGTTTACCCATGTTTAGGCCTTTTTGTAAGGAATGTAAAAGTATAAATAATTAAAGAATGTAATGTAGAAGAGGAATTAGTGATTAGAAGGAGGTGGAGTAGCTAAGTGCAAGAGGCAAGTAGTTCTGAGTTGCTCTGTGCAACAAACTGTGTATGTAAGGCTTTGTGTGTAATAGAGAAGTTGGCTTTATGCCTTGACCAAATTTTGGGAAGGTGGATCTAGTGCTTAGTGTGCAGATCACATGTCTGGTGTGAATCTTGGCTCTGTGGCTTAGTGGACATGAGAGGATGGAAGTAAGATATTGAATCCTAATAAAGAAGAAGAAGTTGGTGGTGGACGTAGCCCCACACTGGGGTGAAAGACGTAAATCTTGTGTTGATGGTTTGCTTTGTGCTATAATGTTTATACTATGAATATTCTTAGTGAATTGAATGTTATGAATGATAGATAGATCTATGAATGCTTAATGATTTGTATATGTTGAATGTGTTAGATCTGACTTATGATGCTAAGTGTGAAGTGTATTTTGGCATTATTATTGCATCAATATGTACTTAGGGTTTGATCTGCGATGTGAACAAAGCTAATGAATTAATATACATCATTCCTAAGTACCCTGTGAAGTGTTGTAATCACAGATGTGTGTCTCAGCTTGGTTACAGACACTTGATTCCTGTAACCCCCCTACCTCTACCTTAGGTGAGACTTCGTCTGCTTCACAGGTGTTTTCGAAAGGGCCAGTAGTTAGGGTTTTGTCGGTGCGTTGTTGAAGCGTTGAACCCTGGGTCTTCCCCTGTGGCAACAAATGGTTCTATTGTCAGGACCTAAAACTGTGATTGTTGGGAGCTGAAGTAAAGAAAAGAGAATCTTTGTCCGTAGATATGTTGTTGTAGTGCGCAGTACTCTACTTGACTTGTGAAGCTTTGTGATAAGAAAGAAACCCGATCTGAAGAAAATAGGTAAGATCTTGAAAGAGGTAAAACTTTGTTCTTTGATAGAATAAGATAAGTGAAAAAAAAAAATTCGGAAGCATGAATCTAGGTATTATTGATAGATTTTGTCCTAATTTGAAATATAGGGTACAGTTAGAAGAAAAGGTTGACCTGAATAAATTTGATAGAAATAGAGAAAGATTTGTTATTCCTATGCATAGAAAGAACTTTTAGACTAATAAGTTGATGTAGGAACCTAGAAAGAATTTTTGCAGATTACATTGTGATCCTAGTGCACAGTATAGGAGAGTTTGGGGAAAGTACAAGAGAAAGAGAGGATTGACATTATGTTATAATTTAAGAAGACTGGGACATCTTTCTAAGGAATTCCCTGGTATAGGTCCTATTTGTCTTTGTTGTAAAATTGTTGGTCATGAGGTTGAGGATTGCCCAAGGATGATTGCTAAAGTTGAAACAATGAGCATGAGTCAAGAGAACAAAATCATGTTAAAGAATCATCAAGATAAAGAATCAGAGAAAGCTCAGACTATGTTAGTACAGTTAAAAGAAGAAATGAATGATCACAAAGATGTCAGTTTACCAGAGATCTTGAAAGAAAAACAACGCATAAGTACAAGAATAGGAGACTTCGACATAGAATGTGTCCTGGATGAGGAGACACAAGTGAATATCATAACAAAAATCACTTGGGAAATCCTACTGTGATACCTTCATTGGGAAGAATAGGTTTATTTAAAGGAAATATGATAACCCTATGTGGAAGAGTTTCTAGTGTACCTATTATCATCCATGGAACATCGACTGAAGAAGAATTTTAAGTTATTAGGTTTGTTGAGAACAATGCCCCTTTCCCCCTCTTGCTAGGTAAGACTTGGATCAAGAAATATCATATCAGAAGGAAATCATAGGAATAAGCTACAGAAAGGAAAAAGCAAGAACTAAGGGATCTCATAGATAGAAAAATAGATCGACTGATAGAAGAACGAGAAGTTGGGTCGAAGCAACAGAAGACTAGAGAATTAGTTATCAAAGTTGAAATAGTAAGAGAAGGGATATTAACTTCGCAGGAGGCAATCTTACAATCTCTTAACCTCGTCGGAACAGCAGAACCATGCAGAATGGGACTTCGCCCTGGTGAAGCTATGTGACCATTGGAGGCACCCCAAACATTAGAACGATTCTCTGGAATGGATAGGAAACACATTTATAGGAGGATAGATAGCTGTTAGACATTGAGACCGCACCATAACAGAAGGATTCACATTGATTGAGGCATTCTTTTTCGTTGGAGGGATCTGTTACAATGCCCACTTATTTAACACCTTAGACATTGCGTCGGGACCACTTTTTTCTACCCGTGATTATCTGAGACAAGAAATGAAGTGATTGTATGTGTTGAGTTGTGATATCATACCTAGCCATCTATTGTTTACCCTTCTATCCATTCACCTACCCCGACTTATTTGTTAACAGTGAGAATGTTGGTCAAGCGCACTGATCTAGAGAAGTCCGTTGAAGAAGTTCTGAAGACGTTTATGGCTGATAAATCTATGTCTGAAGGAGTATGGGAATTGTCGACCAGGGGACTGCAGGCTTCCCCTTCGACTAGACGTTGCTCGAAATGTGCCAGAAGGGCCAAAACTTTGGAGATACAATAGAAGAAAGATTGTCAAGCAGAACCACCTCAAAATCAAGGGTCAAAAGTGATACTTGGCCAACATGCCACCCAAAAAGGGAACTTCTACACCAAATAAGCCTCCAGATAGTTCTACTTGGACTCTTTATGATGGTGAAGAAATGCATATGGACATAAATGATTTACAAAAGAAGACAGTAACAAAAGATGAACTACAAGATATGGAAGCTAAGTTAGAGGCAACAAATACTAAGATGGATGGTTTAAAAGAGGAGATCATGGAAGGATTGAAAAAATTCCTAATAGAGAGGACACCTGAAAGTGAAAATGTATCCCATGAAATTCATGATGAGGACACAAG
>ML830506.1:16795-28077 GCA_009831015.1 Picea engelmannii | reverse complement strand
AAAAGCTACATGGAAGCCCAAAGATTATTGTAAGTGACAGAGATCCCATCTTCACTGGACATTTTTGGACAGAATTATTTTCTTGTTTGGGTACTCAGTTGGCTCATAGCTCATCCTATCATCCTCAATCTGATGGACAAACCAAGATAGTGAATACATGTTTGGAAGGATACCTTCATTTCTTTGTCTTTGATAAACAAACACAATGGTTCAAATGGTTACCCTTGGTAGAATGGTGGTATAACACTTCATTTCATACTGCAACAAAAATGACACCATTTATGGCACTCTATGGCTACCACCCTCCTTCCATCACTTCTTCTCTAAAATAAAAATCTAAGGTTCAAGCAGTGGAAGATCACATCAAGCATCAACAACAAGTTCTCCAAATATTAAAGGACAACCTGACCATGGCACAGAATCGTATGAAACAACAAGAAGATCAACATCGTAGTGAAGAAAGTTTTGAAGTAGGGGATTGGGTGTTTTTAAGACTACAACCATACAAACAGATGTCCCTCAAGCAAACCAAGAAGGATAATAAATTATCACTAAAGTACTATGGCCCTTATAAGGTGTTGCAAAAGATTGGTACTATGGCATACAAATTGGAGTTGCCTGCATCTTCACAAGTACACCCAGTTTTCCATGTTTCATGCTTAAAGAAGGTTATAGGTGACAAGATCCCAGTTTAAATTATATTGCCAGAACTTGACGAGTTAGGAAAAATCATATTGGAGCCTGAAGCCATCACTGACACAAGAATTCGCCAGCTGAGGAATAGATCCATTTCAGAGTATCTCATTAAATGGAGGAAACTACCAGCTGAAGATTCCACTTGAGAAGATGAGTCTTTTATACAGAAGCATCCAAAGTTACTCAAGTGTTGCAGACAACATTTGTCTCAAGGGGAGGGGCATGTTAAGACCTAAATAGTGGCTCATTACCCCTTAATTAGGGCATATTATATTAGTAATTTTACTTTATTTATGACAGCTTTAGGCCATTAGTTGTAATTATACCTCCTAGTATCCTATATATACCAAGGAGACATTTTCATTTTGAATCATCTTGTAATTGAACATTTATGTGGGCATAAGGAGGTTGCCCCCTCGAAGAGGCTTATTATTTGAATTTCTCTCTTTTTCAAGGCATTGAGTACTTATTCTGAGGTTTTTCTATGCTATATTGATATTTGGTTCCTAACATCTCGTAGTCCACGATACTAAACATAATGAAGATCCCTCATTTAGGTTGACATCAGGAGGTTAATGCTTGTGTTAAACTCCTCTTGTCATGCTATCATGGAGAATATATGTGGCTCGATGGTCGCATTATTGTGGATTCATCATTGATCCAACTAATCACAGGATTGATCATGCAGGGACCTGACCCTCAGCAGTTCTTCCCAGGGAAGACCTCAGATTGCTCCTTGGCACAGCGCATTAAGGAGGCATACAACGAATTTGAGAAGGGAAAGTGAGGCTACAAGGTAGCCTCAATCTAGGATGGCACAGTGTGCTTAGATTTCCAAATCATTGCTGGCAAGCTCGTCATAAAGAACCGCCCCACACAGGTCACCGGGTTCATGGTGGACCTAGTAGGAAAATGCGTGGAGGGGATGCAAATGAATTGGGTGAGCCACCTCATCAATGAGCTCGAGAAATAGTGCCGTGAAGTGCAGGATCAGATATACGAGTTCCATTTCATCTGGTTTATTGTGTTGATCGCATTTGTCACTTAGAAAATGTCGGAGGGAGCATATTTTCCAGAAATTGATCCATCAGATCCACTGGCAGCTAGATTTTCTACCTTATGGTATACGAATGAAATGTTGAAGCAATGGAAGTCGAACGCACTGTTCCATGCCTGCTATCAGCAAATGAAGGTTGCTATCAAGCTTTTCCTATGCATGACACTACGCACCCTGCACTAGTACATACCAATAGCTAAGTTCCACGTAGATCCACACTTTATTTATATCACTGCGCGCAGAGATGAAAGTAAGGAAGAATTACAGTTGTATTATAAGTTGATCGACGAATACATGGAACAAATCATGAAGGAGTGGTCGATGGAGTTCTTGGTACCGGTTGATGATGCATAAATATCCGACCCTGACATCATCGAAAGCCCATTGGTCACCTGGTTCGAGCATGGAGGAAAGAAAAGTGCGAAGAAGAATAAGAAAAAGGAGGAAGTTCAGAAAATTGAGACTAATGAGGAGGACAACGCCTCGGAAGAAAGTAGACCTGTCTTGCCCGCAGGAGGAGGAGGAGATGAAGTAAATAAAGATAGAGGGGAAGAAGGAGAAGGAGAAGTTACACAGTCGAAGGATCCCCCTACCGAGGTAGAAACATTGAAGAAGAGAAAGGTTTCTCCCTAGAAACCTTCAGCAAGAAAGAAGACCCATGCCAGTAAGCCCTAGCTAGAGGCTACGGTCATGGAGGATGACATCGGTCTATTCTGCAAAGTAATGGAGGATGCATCTAGGGACCTCTTACAAAGATATGGAGCAAAGAAATAAGAGTTGTATGTAAGACTTGATAAGTAACTGAAGGAAATACAGCGAGCCATTCAATTGAGCCACGCAGTACCTATTATGCCCTCCTCATCGGAGATTGCAGAGTTGGGGGATGAACTAGCCCAACTTTGAAGACTGGCAGATGCAACAGAGGCTCAGCTTCGGCAAGTCCAAGAGGAAAAGGAAAAGGCTACAGAATCCCTGAAGGAAGAAAAAGAGGAGATCTTGGAGCAATTAAGAGTTGCATGGTACTGTGTAATTGCTTATGAAAATGAGAAGGATGAGTTCCGATCGATGCTTGAGGAGGACAAAGCAAAGATATAGAAGGACCAGCTTCTCATAGAGAAGACTGTAGTCAAATAAGTGGTGAGAAAATCACTTCACTCTATGCCAGGTTTGGCACAGGATGAACTTGGGGTAGTCACGGTTCTAGTGTTGAAGCTCACTGAGGCCATCCAGAAGCTTCAAGAAAAGGTAATGGAGTTGGAGATCCAAGTAGTTTCGAGCACTCTGCAAGAAGTAAGTGACTAGAGGGAGGAAGCCACCAAGAGAATAGTGGAAAGGATCAGAGTCCTCACCTCCAAATGCAAGTAGCTATGCAACAAAAGTGCACAGACCTACGAACGCCTCATGGAAGACCCAGAACATAGGAAGTTGGAAGCACAGCTACAGGAGACGCAACAGTAGGCACTGACAGTTCAAGAACAGATGAAGTCGCTCACTACAGTTGAGAGAATGAATATATCAAAATAACAATGCACGGTCTAGTACCAGATTACTTCCATCCAAGGTAGAGTAATTGAAGTCACACAGAGGCTACAACCGGTGCAGAATGAAGCCTGTGCAGTGTTTGAAGAGATCGAGGGACAAGGTTTACAACTGGATGAAGTGGTTGCGATAGTGGAACAATGCTTGGAAGGGCCTGTCACAACGTAAATGATCTATCAGTTCACTGAGAAGGAAGCTCAAGTGAAACAGCAAGTCGAGGCAGCTCAATCTAAGCTTGAGGCCTTCGAGACAGCATTGCCCAGATCTGAGTGACTCGAGACGAGTCAAAGGTGAGTGTTGGGGGCCTGTTGGCCTTCGACCAAGTTTTGAGGAAACATTGGTTGGGTTTGACCACTTTTGGACTTCAACGGGCTGGTCAAAGATGGAGCGCCTAGGCGGAGCTGAGATCGCAGGATCTCACTTGTTTTGTGGACCCAGCAAGGGGTTCACTAGGGTTTTGGGTATTAGGTTTTAGGGGATGTCGTCCCATGGGTTTACCCATGTTTAGGCCTCTTTTTAAGGAATGTAAAAGTATAAATAAGTAAAGAATGTAATGTAGAAGAGGAATTAGTGATTAGAAGGAGGTGAATTAGATAAGTGCAAGAGGTAAGTAGTTCTGAGATGCTTTGTGCAACACACTGTGTATGTAAGGCTTTGTGAATAATAGAGGAGTTGTCTCTGTGCCTTGACCTAATTTTGGGAAGGTGGATCTGGTGCTTAGTGCACAGATCACCTATCCGATGTGAAGCTTGGCTTTGTGTCTTAGTGCACAGGAGCGGATGGATGTAAGATATTGAAGCCTAATAAAGAAGAAGAAGTCGTTGGTGGACGTAGCCCCACACTGGGGTGAACCACGTAAATCTTGTGTTGATGGTTTTCTTTGTTCTATAACATTTATATTGTGAGTCTACTTAGTGAATTAAATGTTAAGAATGATAGATAGATCTATGAATGCATAATTCTTTGTATATGTTGAATGTGTTAGATCTTACTTATGATGCTAAGTTCAAAGTGTATTTTGTCATTATTATTGCACCGATCTGTACTTAGGGTTTGATCTATGATGTGAATAAAGATAATGAATTAATATACAGTGTTCCTAAGTACCCTATGAAGTGTTGTAATCACAGATCTGTGTCCCAGCTTGGTTACAGACACCTAATTCTTGTGACCCTCCCCTCTACCTCGGGTGAGACTTCGCCTGCTTCGTAGGTATTGCCGAAAGGGCTGGTAGTTAGGGTTTTGTTGGTGCGTTGTTGAAGCGTTGAACCCTAGGTCTGCCCCTGTGCCAAAAATCATGATACAAGCTATAGGATATAATCCATTGGTGGGAATAGGTAATTACCCTTTCTAGAAGATTTATTCAAGTTCTAAAAACCGACACACGAGAATATTTCTCTAGACGTTTTCCTAAATAACACCATATTGGCTACCCAAGCCAAGTGTCAAACTTGGAAAATGATTTTGGCATATAGAAGCTTCTTAAACTCATTTGGCATTTGGGACTCAAGCAAAAGATGTATTTTACATAGTTTTTTATAGAAAGGCTTGACATCCTTCTTCATAGGGATTGTATGTTGGATGATGCATGTATCACATGTTTTGATATCGTCATATGTTCATCCAAAAACATCCTGGTATGTCCTGAAAAGTTTGATGTAAGATTGTTTTTCTTTTTTAGAACATCCAATCCTTATATTCACTTTTTTGGGATTCTCTTTAATTCCTAATTTGATCACCTCATGCCCTAAATTTGAATGGTTAGTTTTAACATTTGATGATCATTTAATCTTCTTTTTCAAGTCAAACAATTTTTCTAGATTCACCACACCTTTCGAAGATTCAGTAAGATCTTTTGTATTTCTCTCAAAAATTTTGTTGTATTCCTCATCATCTGTGGATGTTGTAACATACCCAATTTGACCCCCCTGAGTAAATGTGTAATGAATGATGTTAATTAATGTTGTAATCTTGGCATGGATAATTAATTAGGATGTTGTTATGATATGGACACGATAATATTGTAAACATTATATCCTTTAGCTAATAATAAAATGTCAGTACTTGATTGATGCATGAACACCTACATGGAACATGATACCATGAGTGGGGAATAGTGAGGGGGAAATAAGGAGGATCAATATGTCTAATGATCCATAACCACCTTTGATAAAAAAAAAAAATGGATGCTAAATTATTTGTGAGAAATTATCCTCCATATACCCTTGATGACTTTACAAGACAATATTTCAATGTAGTTGATGGAAGGACCACCTACCACAAATATGAGAGGAATGGGATGACTACTTGATGATGAGACTTGTGGGGTAAAATCACCCTCTAGAATATTCCTCCTTTTCTTGGAAAACTACCCTGGAAAATGGAGCCACCATTGAGGGATGAAATGCATGAAGGGAGGAAGAAGTCATTCTATTGGAGAGGAGAGTAAACCCATGCATGTGCATGAGCCTAAGAAGTTGAAGCGGGTTAGGTGAATGAAAAAGGGGTGTGATCAACCAAGAAATGGTCTATTCTAACATAGAATTATCAGGAAGATAACTAGGATGTGAACTAGGTGACAACCAGAAAAAAAAATAGTTGAAGATCCCTAATCCACCACTAAACTTTGCTAACAACGGAACAAAAATTGGAGCCTTACTAGGCGCACATGATAAGCACAAGGAAGGGGATCCTCTGAAGGAACTATGTATTAGTGAAGGGGCTCACTCAAGTGCTATGAAATAAAACATAAGGGCCTTAGAAAATAAGGAAACCTTACACTCAGTAAGGGAGAGAGTCCCCAATTGAAATTCTACCTATGTGAATTTGTTAATTACCCAAAGATTGCTAAGAATATCCCAAGTTTTCCCTCGTGGTATCATGATATGGATAGGGGGTGTCCATTTGTAGAAAGGACTAGTACAATCGAACCTATAGTTGGGTGGAATATTACTCACCTTCAATCAGTTTGTCGGGAAACTCATATTCACATAAGTCTTCTAATTCTTACACAATAAAGTTATGTACAATTAGGATGAATTGTAAATTTAAGATTGCAATGGTGTAATATCTTTTATTAGCTTTAGAATCTAAATGAAAGATAAATGAAGTATGCAAGCTAAATGAAGTATGTATGGTATGTTGTATGATTTTTTGAAGGATACTCTGTGTTCCTTGTGTGCATGCCCTTAGAGTTGCTAATATGGCTACAATGTAGTTATAGTGCTTTAGTTCTTTAATGATGAGAAAATGAATTCATGGCTAAATTAAGGAGCCTTGTTGTAAATGAGAAAGTATTGAAAGGATTTGAAAAAAGGAATGAATTTCTATTGATTGCATTAAGGAATTAAGTCTCATTTCTTAAGTTTTCATTCCTTGGAAACTTATGCTTCAAGGTACTATCATATGATGCTTCCTAAGAATTATAAGCTCATATTTTGGTTGAGATTATTATCACTTGAATGAGTGGTATGCTTCTTGACTATGATAGGTTCTATTCTTGTATATTCCAAACATGAATTATATCAATATGGTTGTTGTATGGCTAATATTTGAGTGTTAGAGGCTCAAGTGATGTTATGATGGAATTTTAATTAAATGAAATTTAATCCTTGTCGATTTGAATGCTAATATAATGATATATTGACTGTTAAACAAAATTAAAGGAAATTAGATCTCTGATAGAGATCTGTTTATTGATAATAAACGTTTGTAAAGGGTGTATGTTGATTGTTTAGTGAATTAGAATTTGGGTAAGTCTGAGAATATACTATATTATAAGATATATATCCTACCCTTAACATTTTTAATTAAGTGAAAAGGAGTCTAGGTGGACCTTGGACTTGGTTAATTAGGGAAGAAGTATTCCTTGTAAAACAAAAATTGAAAAAAAATCATTATAACCTCAATGACCTTGTTGCTTGAAAAAGGGGAGCCCTCAAGACAAAATGATACTTCCACTTTTCTACAATAGTGTTAACTAAAGAGATAAGTAAACATTAAGGGGATATTAATACACATGAATTCTAAGCTCTGTTGTAATTTAGAATCTAGTTGAACCTTGGAAACTTAACCTTGGCATGAGTTTCGTAAGATTTGTTGGATCTTAGAATTAGGTAAATCGTACCTTACAAGATATAAAGGAATCCTACACAGAAGTATCAAGCAATGAATCACACCCCCTTATGTTAACTATTTAAGTTCTTAGACCACGATATAAGTAGCTATCTCTCCCTTCAAATGATGTAAGATAATACCCAAGATGCATCCCGAGTACAAGAGGAACAAAATTGTGGTGAGTGTGGTGTGAGAGATAGAGGCGAGTATCAATGAGGAACTAGAGGTGGGTATAGACATGGACATAGATGAGGATATGGTGGAGGAGGCAGCATACCCCCCACATGTTTCAATTGTGGTGAGATTGTTCATGTCTCGTGATTCTACACTAAGTTGCATGTGCTTTGTGCATATTGTTATAGTCCCGCACAAGAAACCGAGGATTGTCTAGGCTTGTTGAAAAAGTGGGAGGACAAGAAGGGTAACTGTAACATGGTACATGTCGAGCCATGCAAAAAAAAAATAAGAATGAAGAAGTGAACGTTCGGGTAGTAACTCATGGATGGGCGAAGATAGGGGTAGACTTTGAGCACATAGAAGGTTTGGGTCAACAGACGGAGGGTAATATTAGGAAGGCCCTCTAGCCCCCTCCTAAGTTTGATGTGGCTCAAAAGAAGCATTTTTTCCACGATGAGCAAAGATCCTTGGAGGAAGAATGAGTTCGAGGAGCGACAATGCACGACTCAGAGGTCTCTTGAATAGGTAGGGGTCCGAGAGTAATTTTAGAGGGTGACGCAGAGGTCACTAGAAGAAGCACAGATCCACGAATAAGTGAAGCGGGAGACATAGAGGTCACTAGAGGAAGTGTGTGCATGTGAAGAACTAAAACACGTGACACAAATATATTTGGAGGCAGCTCGTGTGTGTGAAGAAATCTAGCGTGCCACCCAAATATAAATAGAAGGATAATGCAGACAGACTACGTTGCGACACATTGAGAAGGAAGCGTATGAACAACGCCAAGAGGATTTGCAATGTGTAACACACATAGAGGCCTTGCACGACCTTGGTTGCATGGAGAAGTCAAAAGTCAAATCGATACATTCTTACATTGTTTTTTTCATTTTATCATAGATCCAAAAGTTGCAAGTAAGTTGACTCATATGTTAACTTCTTGCATGAAATAATAAGGAGAGGAGACCACCATTGTGGCTCTGCTGCTAGAAAGGGATGTCTAAAAAGTCAGTAATAAAATGTGCATTAGCCAAGAGTTTAAGATGACAACAGAGCTTGGTGGGTATGATATGGATGGAGTCATGTTGGATCTAGGATCCGACATGAACATTATACCCAAGAAATATTTGGAAGTGATGGGGAAACTGAAGTTGGTTTGGTCTCCCACTCAGCTTCAATTAGCCAACCAGTACAATATCTAGCCCATTGACTAGTTGGATCAGGTTGAGGTGAATATAGAAGGAGTAAAGACAAAGGATGACTATGAAGTAATTGAAATCATGGATGATTCGGATCCCTGCCCTACATTGCTAGGAATCGACTGGGATTGCGATAACAATGCAGTGTTGAATTTGAATAAATTTCAAATGTCATTTGAGACTAACACCTTGCGCATGGTCATGCCACTGGATCCATATGAAGTCGACCACTACAATGATCATGTCGAAAAGGATGTGCAAAGCTCGACAATTGAAAATATTTACAATGTCACAAAGTGCGGGGAGGATTATATCAATCCCACCATAGGTTGGGAATTAACTTGTAGGACTGTTAAGTCATATGATACAGATTTTGAAGGTTCCTTGGATAGATTGAAGAATAATCTATATGAGGTATCAACAAATCAGTGCACATGAATCACAAAGGCAATGCGATGGATAGGGTCAAAATTTGTTAATTCCTCGCAGTTTGATGGTACTAGGTCAGTGGAGACATTCCTGGTCCAAATGGAGAATATCATCTCCATGGAGCAGAGACTCCAGGCCATGGATTTCATGGTTTGTGGGACCCTATCACGATGCTTGGTGACTCATTGCCCGACTATTTGGCACTAGGAGAAGGAAACCAAGTTCATACAAGTGCGCTTCCAATCCATAGTCGAATTTGAACTAGCCAACCAATATAAGGGGAGTGAGGATCCTCAGGAACACATCTCTTTTTGTGAACAACACTGGACTGCTAAGAACATCCCTCAATCCCAATGGTTCCATTGGTTTTTCCATACCATGGATATGGTCCCTCATAGTTGGTACATCCAAGAATAACTTTGGATGAAAACAATTGAGTGGACCCATATGACTTCCTAATTCCTTTTGACATTCTGGTTCACTTCAGACACTTCAATTCTCAGCAAAATCATTGGTCAGGTTAAGGAATTTATTTTTCATTGGCCTCCAAAAGGTGATATTCCATCGGTGGCATGCTCATATCACCAGTCGATGGCCAAGATAAATAAGCTTTCCATTGTTGCAAGATCAATACGAACAACATTGATAATGATGAACCCCACGACATCCAAATATGAGAGTCCGAAAAAGAATGCGCTCTAGAGGGAAGGGAAGCCAAGATAACCATGCCAAATTATAATGGCCCTATCAAGACCAAGAAAAATAATATTGGGATAGAGGAAGCACTGAAGATGTCCATTATTGGGGATTATTGGGACAAGGAGACCGTCACCCAAGTGGTTGACCTCCTGAAAGAGTATGAAGACTTATTTCATAGAAGTTTTCCTAAGATGAATTCCATCGCAAGATCCTTAGGAGCTATGAATATCCAACTTAAACGTGACTCCAATACATTCAAGAGAATACCCTACCATCTAAATCCTATATACAAAGAAAAAGTGTGAAAGAAGCTAGATTGCATGCTGGATGTTGAGATCATTGTACTTGTCGAAGAACATGACTGGATCAGTCCCATGGTCATTCAACCGAAAAGTAATAGGGAAATTTGGATATGCATTGATCTATGAAACCTCAACGTAGCCTGTTTCCATGACCCTTTCCCAACTCCGTCCATAGACTAGGTGTTGGAGAATGTTGGAGGTAGGGAATCCTACTCCATCATGGAAGGTTTCTTCAAATTTCATCAAGTTTGGATCACAGAGGAAGATCAGGCCAAAACCACGTTTGAAAATGAATGGCGGTTCTTTTCATATACATTCATGCCCTTCGGATCAAAAACTTCCCCCACAGTACTTTCTCATATAGTGGTAGCAACATTCAAGGAGTTTATCCATACATTTCTGGAGTTATACTTTGATGATTGGACTATTTTCAGTCTAGTAAAAGGCCATATACAAGCTCTCCATTTAATAATCGATCAATGTCACAAACTGAAGATCTCTTTGAATTTGAATAAGTGTGTATTTTTTACTCCCTTTGGTATATTTCTTGTCCATGTCACATGTATGGATGGATTTCTAATTGACCCGACCAAGATTGTTTCCATCCTAGATATGGTGGCCCCAACTTCAGTTCGGGGGATGTGCAAACATTGGGACATAATAGATACTACACATGGATCATACATAATTATGCTCATATCACATCCCCATTGGAAAGGTTGTTGTGTAAAGATATTAAATATAAATGGACAACATAATGTCAACAAGCGTTCGACACCCTGAAGGAAAAACTAGTTACTGCACCCATTTTTTTTTCCGAATTGGTAAAATATATTCCATGTTCATGTTGATGCTTCATCCACCCTGTTGGGTGACATTATATCCCATATAGGGGAAGGTATTATCGATCATCCATTCTACTTTTCTAGTCCAAAGTTATCTGATGTTGAGCGGAATTATACTACAACCGAGCATGAAGGCCTGGCCATGGTATATGCCCTGTAAAAATTCCACCACTACTTGTTGGGGGTGTTAGCACTCGGTAAATTTCCTAGAGGTTGAAAAAAAGAA
>ML830505.1:66657-77514 GCA_009831015.1 Picea engelmannii | reverse complement strand
TAGACTTAGAAACCAGTAAGTACCTTGGGACCTGCATGCCTCAATGGCAGGCCTCTTCACGTCTGACAGTGGGTTTACATCATTTACCTCTGATCTAATGATTCCATGGATGTTCGACTTCAGCTCATCTATTCACATTCACTAGAATGTACTAGGGTACCTTGGGAATCATTGACATCAATGGTGATTTCCCTCACACTTGTTATCGATTTACCTCATTGACCGGTAATCAAGTGGTTTCTTCCATGTTCAACATCAAAACATCTATTCACGTGGTTATATTCATACTACATCGGGATTGGTAAGAAGACCTTGGGTTGATTCATCACTCTTATATGTACTTTTCTCAGGTTGCGACGGAGTTTCATTTGAATGTTGACACATATATTGTCACATAGATCCACTTTGTATTGGTTGTGGCTGTGTCTTGTCGTCTTGTAGATCCACTGTGTATTATTCGTGGCTATGATCAGTTTAGGTCATAGGAGTATAGATCCATATTGCATATTTAGTGGCTATACTTTTTTGTCAATATAGTTATGGATCCATAGTGTATTTTAATGTGACCATACCTTGAAAGTCTTTATCACTCAAGCATAGGTATGCTTGCCTTGGGATTGAAACATGTCATAATATTTGTTTGATGGTTGTGTGCATCTTCTATCAGGTTCTCCGAGTTTGTACCCTTGCTTGAAAAAGTCTACAAGGTACTTCAGTCATCATTTCTTGTCTTCTAACTTCGCACTTTGGGGGGCAATTTGTTACACATCAAAATTACTCATTGTGATGATGGCCTAGTGTCATCAATACCAAATGTCGCAAGTGACACATTTCACCCACAAGTGTTGCAAATATCATACTGTCATCTTTCCTATGTTGTGTCTCGGACAACATTATCAATAACACTTACAAGACACCTCAAAATACTGGTTTTGAATAGGAGAAGTCATTTGACAAAGAGTACAAGTCTTTTGCCATTGAAGAACCCACTCAAAAGTCATTTTTGGAAGGCAGTGCTCCCCTATACACTTTCAAGGAGCATTGGCGCTCTATACCCTATTTTGGAGGAGCATTGCAATGATCTTTATCCCATTCTGAGGGAGCACTGGACTTTTTTGAGCGAATTTTGGATTGTTGAGAGAAATCAGGGAAGAATCCCCTTAATATATTAATTTGGTTGGATTCGAATATGAGATCAAGGCTTGATCTTAGGGAAGATCCACAACTGAAGGAGAAGAATCCTCAACCTATTCCAAGAATCTCTTAAGTGGTTAGGCCTCTCCAAGCCTATATAAGGAGGTGCCTGCATGGTGAAAGGGGAGACATTGTAAGGCATCAAACTTATGATCCCATAAGGGAAATATCATTGAAGCATCATCATTCTGTGTGTGGATTATTTAAGCAAGGGTCTGGACAAAGAGAGCTTGGTGAAGTTGTTTCACCTACATCTATGGTTGTAAGCATTTCACTTTGTTTTCATTAATACAAATCTATGCTTGGCTTGTTTCCTTTAAATTTTGTGTACCTTTCATGAACTTGTTTCTTTTATAGATCCATTATGAATCTAATCATGGTAGAGTAGGAAGTATGTTTTGTTTTTGTTTCTCATTGTATTGTTGGACCTTCTGAAGAACTTGGAGATCAAGATCACCCTGGATCAGGCAAGGGAAACCGTCGGTAAAAGGTATTTACCCTTCCTCATTCTTCTTCTTTGAATAGTTTAGTTTCATGAAAAGGAATGTTAGTGTCCACAATAACACTTTTCTATCTTGGTCATAGGGGTCTAGTATCCAAGAGGAAATCCACTTGTCCATAGGGGGATTCTCCTGTAAATATTTAAATATATTTTTTGGCTGAGGTGGGTTGGTTTCCTTCTATGGAAACCATGCTATAAGTATGTTGTCTTCTTGTACATGAGTTTTAATAGCAGGTAATACAATCCTTTTTACTTAAAAAAAAAATGGTGTAAGTGTTTGAAAAATGAGTTTAAAAAATACCTTTACTTATAAAAAATTTACCCTATACATTAATGTATTTATTAAAATCACTCCTGCAAAGATCCATCCAACTTTAATGCTATAAGTTTTAGTTCATTCTTATCTTTCCTATTCTTCTTGTAATCCGATTGTTTTTAAATTGTTTATCAAGTTAACATCCTTCTTTCAATCCGGGAAGACAATTTTACCGGGTTCAGATCCTGTGCAAGCTAGAACTTTGTAGGAAAACTATGGCTTAACAAGGACTAAGACTTTGGAGACACACATGAGGAATTTTGACACTAAATGGACATATACCCTTCTAATATTATCACACGATACTATATCTCATCAAAAATTTAAATTTGAATGGATAGAATACAAAACCTACCTCCAATCATTCAAACTATTACCCTCAATAATTATTCCCCATATATCATAATAAAAGCAAACACTACATCTCAATAAAAACATTTTTTTATAATAAATTATAGTATTTGGAATTAGAATGTCATCTTAAAATATTCTTGATGAAATACCTATAATAATAATGCACACTACATACCAGTTGGATTAATGAGAGGGGGGGTGAATCAATAATAGAGAAATTTAATCCTTTTTAACCATATAATCCAAGTGTTATATCAATGTAGAATTTTCATCAAATAAATATAGAGTAAATAATCAATGAAAAAATGAACAATCATACACATACATAGTACACCAGTGTTTTAGGTGGAAACCCAAAGCGAGAGAAAACCAGAGAACATTTTTTCTTATATGTCTTGAAGAATTACATTCATTGGAATCACCGACTTCATTTGTTTTCCAGCTGCAACTGGAAGGAGGATCCAACCCCCTTGTTTCTCAGGCTACGACCTGAGGGAACCTTCAACTCCCCTATTCTCTGGCTACAACCATAAGGAGGCTACAACCCCTTATATTCTTTGAATACAATTGGAAGGTCGCTACAACCTCCTGTCCTTGCCCCGTCCAATCACCCTGAAGTAGAAGTATAATGATGGAACCATTGTCGCACTATCACTATGACACATAACGTTGTAAACCTGAACCATGCATCAACCATGCATAAACCTGTACCTCAACCTATAATCAACCTGTACCATAAACAAGTGTATCAACCATGCACCAACCTGTACCATAAACAAGTTCATCCAACCATGTACCAAGTATGCACCAATCATGTTTCAACTACTCATCAACTATGACTCATCAATATGAATGAACATCATCAATTATACACCTCATGTATGTGCCAACTCATCAACTACTTGTCTCAACCATGTACCCAACATGTACCTTAACCAAAATCCATCATCAATTTCATCATCCAAATATGATTTGTAACTCTATAATAGACCTGGTGTATATGATCACATCCCTGCAAACCTTCCTTAAATTTCACAACAAGAGACTAACATTTTCATCAAACTTTTATTTAGTCTCACATGACTAGTTTCAGATTAGTCAACAACCCTAACTTGAAATAATCATAACTATGTACCTATAATGAATAAATATATGACAGTAGTACAGAATGTTATTCAGTTTTTTTTATGCAATTCCTCCAGGTGTCACTACTTGGAACCTCTCATAAAATGAGTTATAACAAAAATGAGATACCTTGCTGAATTCTAGCTTATTCTAGAGATCAAACTTGTAGAGCGTGCCCCACAAAAAATGTTTGTTGAATGAATATGAAAATGTTACACAACATAATACATACTTTATTCTAACCAACACATTTTGTCTTACTGAATTTGGATCTGTTATGAATAATTTATGGCGTTTTTACCTGAAACACATGTTTTAGACAAGTTTCAGGACTAGCCACAAACTCTATTTTCCACGGAGTGTAAATCCAAAAATACAATGACCCACAAGATGAAATTTTTACCACAGATACTTGGATATGTTTCCTCAATGGCCTATCAATTTCATGGTCTGAATCATTCTATAAAATAATTTATTGCTAAAATGGTGAGGTGACCTGTAAATAACATACCTTAGAAAGCATCATCAAAAGAATTTATCCTCCCTTGAATTCAAGCCTTCTTTTCTTCACATTCCCTTCTAAATTTGGCTTATATATCCTTTGGTTACCTTATTCACCTATAGATATTCAATATTTGCAAGTGTGATATAAAATTAGAGAGCCTTGCCTCTTATTTATACTCTACAAATAGCTTCCTTACAAGCATCTTCTAGGTCACTTTACCCACTTTCCTTATTTTAGGGTTAACCCACTTCTAATTTCTCCATTAAATTTATTATTTAAATAATTTATTTTGTATTCACTTTGAATTATAGTACACTCATTACTTCACTTTATTATTTTCCTTCTAAAATCTCTTAAACCACTTTGACTACTTTGACCTTTTGGGGCTTCTAGATGACATATGAGGGTCTTCCAACTTCGTAAAGCCATAACTCTCAAAACGTGAGGAGTTATGTGGCATTCCACATACCACCAGAAATGGCAGGACATGTACTATCCATATAGAATGTTATTACCTTGAAATATATCAAAACTCATACCATTATCCATCAAACAAACTTGGGTCCATTACCCAAACCTTGGTTCTCCAACTTCTCATGGCCATAACTCTCTAACTGTGAGGAGTTATATGATGTTCCACATACCACCAGAAATGGAATGACATGTAATATACATATAGAATAATATTACCTTCAAATGTATTCAAACTTATACCATTATACATGAAACAACCTTGGGTCCATTACCCAAACCTTTGTGCTAACAAACTTTCTTCAAGGGTTGACATCAATGAAAAACAACCTTTATAAAAAATATCCCACTTTGGAATTGATGGAAACAGATTGATGAAATGCTTAAGTCATATCACTCATTCTCCCCCTGGAACCATGCCTTTGTCCTCTGCATCTCTGTGACCATTTGCCCCCCTGGAATCATGCCTCTGTCCTCTGCATCTGATAAATATCCCTTTGTCATCAATGACAAAGGTATATTTCCATCCGGGAATTCTCTCCCTAACTGAATTGTCATCTTTATGGTGCTTCCTCGTGTACATCTAAGACATATAAGATAAGCATTGAAAATAATTTATTTTGGAGTAGAAATAACTCTGAGTCTCTGGTGAAGATACTCAAAGGCTTCCCGTGGAAGTGGTTTTTTAAATATGTCTTCCACTTGTTGTTTTGTGCCCACATACTCAAATCTAATGTTTTTTTTCTGAAACCTGTTCCCATAGAAAGTGATACTTTATTGGAATGTGTTTCGTCTTGGACTGCATCACTGGGTTCTTTGAGATATTGATGGCACTTGTATTATCACAATAGATTGGAATGGGCTCATAATACTCAACATGTATATCTGTCAGAGTTTGTTTCATCCAAAGAACTTGTGTACAACATGTTGCTGCTGCAATATACTCTTCCTTGGTTGTATATAGAGATATTGATGATTGTTTCTTTCTTAACCATGATACTAAACACTCACCTTAGTAGAACATTGCTCCACTGGTGCTTTGTCAGTCATCAATACAACCTACCCAATATGCATCTGTGTAGGTAATAAGAGATAGATCCTTTCCTTTTGGATACCATAATCCAAACTCTTATGTTCCTTTGAGATATCTGAAAATCCTCTTCATTGCTAACACATGTGATTCCTTTGGTGCTTCTTGAAATCATTCCACCTGTCCAACTCCCTGCATTACATATGTTTTGGATGTTGTCACATATAGTAGGCTACCAATCATTGACCTGCATTGCCTATGATATGTAGACTTTGAACCATCATATTTTCTTAAATTGCATCTGGTTTGCATGGGAATGATAACTGGTTTGCAATATTCCATTTTGAACCTCTTTAGCATTTATTTGATATACTTGGTTTGAGAAATAAAAATTCCTTGGTTTCTTTGATGTATCTGAAGCCCCAAAAAGAAGGATAGTTCTCCAAGTAATGCTATTTCAAATCCATTATGCATATCCTTTGCAAATTTCTGGCTTAACCTGTCATCATCACTACCAAAAATAATATCATCAACATAAACTTCAATTAATAAAATACTATCTTGACTTACCTTGATGTAGAGGTTGTTGTATGCACTTCCTTTTCTGAACCCTTCCTGTTGTAGATATTTATCGAGTCTAGAGTACCATGCTCTAGGAGCTTGTTTTAGACCATACAAGGCCTTCTTTAATTTACACACATAATATGCGTTCTCTGACAACTGAAATCCTTCTAGTTGTTCAATGTAGACTTCTTCTTCAAGTTCCCCATTTAGAAAAGATGATTTTACGCCCATTTGATACACTTTGATATTTTTGGAGCATGCATAAGCTAAAAACAATCGGATTGCTTCCATTCTGGAAACTAGGGAAAATATCTCTTCAGAGTCGATTCCTTCAACTTGTGCATATCCTTACATACCAATCTATCTTTTTTCCTTGTAACCTGTCCATATTCATTCAATTTATTCATGTATACCCACTTTGTGTCGATCACATTCTTATCCTTTGGTCTTGGAACAAATTCCCAAGTGTCATTTTTCTCTATTTGATCCAATTCTTCATTCACGACCTTGTTCAAAAATTCATCATTGTTGGCCTGTTCAAAATAGGTTGGTTCAATCATAGATGTGAGTACTAGGCGTGTTTGTTCTGGTGAACAGATTCTTTTTCTAGTCTCAACTCTTGTGTCTTTGTTTATGATAATCTAATCTGAAGGATTATTCTTTTGTACTCGTCTGGTAGGTGTTTTTGGTGTTACTTGCTGAACTTGCTCTTCTATTTTTGTCGGATCCTCTTCGTCTTTCCCTTATTTTTCTTCTTTTCTTTCTTCTTTGTAAAGTTGTTCCATTGATTCATTTTCTTCTTCCTTTAATTCTTGTCTACCTATTTCATCAATTGTTATGTTGATTCTTTCCACCACTTTGTTCAATATCAGGTTGTAACACTTGTATTCTTTTCTTGTACTTGAGTAATCAACAAGTACTTCTTTGTCCACACGAGATTCAAAATTTCTCATTCTACCATCTTCTCTTTTGATGTAGCGTTTTCTTCCAAAAACCCTGAAGTGATTTACATTTGGTGGTCTTCCTCTCCATAGCTCGTAAGGAGTTTTTTTAGTGTTGTTTCAGAGCATTACTTTGTTTTGAATGTGAACTGTTGTATGCACTACCTGTGTCCAAAACATAACTATCAATTTTGAATCCATTAGAATTGTTCGATCCATTTCCTGTATTGTCCTGTTCTTTCTTTCAAAAACCCCATTCTGTTGAGGTGTGCTAGCAATGGATAATTTCCTTTTTATTCCATGACTATTGTAGTAGTCCATAAATTCCTTTGAAGTGAACTCTCCTCCATTATCAGAACTCAAGCATTTGATTTTTGAAACCATTTCATTTTCAACCATTTCCTTGTAGATCTTGAACTTTTCAAAAGCTTCTGATTTATTCTTGAGAAATAAAATTGTGGTCATTCTTGTATAATCATCAACTAATAACATAGAATATTTATCACCTTTTAAGCCCTTTGTTGTAGTTGGTCCAACTAGATCAATATGCATAATTTCCATTGGTCGTGTCATTGAATATTCCTTTGATTTGAACTTGGTCTTTGTTTGCTTTCCTTGTTGACAATGCTTGCATAAAGTGTTGGTTGGTTTCGTGATATGGGGCATTTCTCTTACTACTTCTCTTTTACTGAATTTGATAAGGTTATCAAAATGTATGTGACCCATTCTTTTGTTCCATGGCCAACTTTCATCTTTCTTTCCTAGACATCAATTTTCATTTCCAATTTCACTTAACACATATATGTTGCTTGAAGTTCTCGCAGATGTAGCAATCAATTTTCCTGAACTTTTTTTTTTCTTATCTCACACTTTTGTGAATCGAAAGTAAATTTATGAACTTCGTCACACATTTGACTCACACTTAGAGGATTATGTTTCATATCTTCTACTAGTAGAACAGTTTCTGCCTTTGTATTCTTGTTCTCAATTCTAATTGTTCCTTTTCCAATGATTTTGGTTGAATCATCATTTCCGAAGGAAACTGATCCATGTCTTTCCTTTCGTAATGTAAGAAACCTGTCTCTATCACTTGTCATGTGTGTTGAACACCCACTTTCAGCATACCAACCATGTTTCTTATGCTTATCTTGTAGAGCGAGTGTGAATTCTTCATTGCTATATTGATCCTGATTTCTTATCCATGTCCTTTTATGAGGTTCCTATCTATGAAAATTTTTATTCTGTTGTGGTTCTCTAGGAGGGACTGCCATTCTATAATCTTTGGTCATGTGCCCAAAAGTTTTACATTTGTAACATTCCACTTCAGTTCTCAAATATCCAAACCTATTGTAACTTCTTTGTGTTTCACTAGGCCTTCTTGGACAACCCCTTTGTGTATGAATTTCAAAGTTGTTTGTGTTCCTATTGTTATCTCTGCAGTTCACAACTTTATTTCCAAAATTATTGCATGCATGACATAAACCAAAATCGATAGTTTGATACCTGGGAGTTTAAGATCTTCTGAAAGGAGGTACTCTTATGAATTCTTCTTCTTCCTAAGGCCTATCCGTCGCTTGTTGATTGTGAAATCTAAATCTTCTCGATGGAGGAGTGTCTCTGTAATCTTCCTTGTATATCTTCCTATCCCCATTGATTGTTTCTGCAAAGATTTTTGGATATGTTTCTTTCTCTATTGTTTTGGAGCTTGATCCCTTTTGTTTCTGATTGTATCCAATTCTGGACTTGTCATGATGATATTTTTGACTGCTGATAATGTCATCCAAAACTTTTGAGATGTACTGCATATTTTTGTTTTGAAGATACTTTCTTAATGTGACAATCTCTGCTTCCAAATTTCCAATGATCTTGTCTTTTTCTTCTAGTTGTTCTTTGAGTTCTTTTTCAATTCTTTTATCTTATTCTATTTGAACCTTCAAATTTGTTATCATTTGTTCTAGTTCTTGAGTGTCTTCTTTCTTAACTAGTTCTTCTTGTAGTTTCTTGTTTTTCTTCTTTTATCTTCTAATAATTTCTATGGCACACATTAATTCCTCTTGGTAGTCAAATTCTGACTCTTCAATTTCTTCTTCAAATTATTCATATTCTTCTTCGGATTCTTCATATTCTTCTTCGGAGTCTTCTTTATCAGAGTCTTCTACTACCATGAATACAACTCTTTCTGTCTCACTGTCACTGACTTCATCTTCATCTGATGATGATATGTCTTCTTTGGTGCATAAGATTTTCTTGAAAACTTTCTTTGTGGTTCTTTTTCCTTCATATGTTTGTTTGCCTTTTGAGTAACCTTCATCATTTCTCTTTTTATTATAAGGATGTTTGTTAGCAAAATGACCAATACCATCACAATTAAAACAAATTAAAGGAAGCTTACCTCTATACCTACCATCGGTTCCCTTGTTTAGTCTTTTGACAAAGTTGGCAACTTCTTCATCATCTTCCGAGACGTCACTATTGTTGCTATGTTCTTATTTTTTCCTTCCCTTTTGCTTTGATTTTTTGGATGCTTTGAAGGCTGCTTCTTTTATATATGGATTTTCATGTTCAGTTGTCATTTCATATGTTGTGAAGATTCCATGTAATTCATCCATTGTTATTGAGTTTAGATGTGATATTTCTTCTAGTGTTGATATCTTAGGGTCAAATCTCATAGGAAGAGATCTTAGTACTTTTTGAACAATTACAGATTCTTTGATTTCTTCTCCCAATCCTATGATTGCATTTACTGTTTCATCAACTCGTAAAAAGTAATATGTAATATTCTCATCTTCCTTCATCTTAAGTTGTTTGAACTGACATTTGTAAGTTTGAAGCTTTGCTGCTTTGACTTTTGAATTTCCTTCATAAATATTTTGAAGTTTGTCCCAAATCTCTTTAGAGGATTTACAATGTGGAAATTTGGTGAATGTCGTTTCACTAAGACCATTCAGAAGTGCATTTTTGGCTTTGGAATCATTCTGATTAAGTTTCACTACTTTGTCATTTGTTGGGAAAACTATTGGTGTTGTGTATCCATCTACAATTGATTTCCAAATTTCAAATCCCTATGCCTGTATATATGTTTTCATCCTTAAGCTCCAAAATGCACACTTCTTTCCATTGAACTATCACACACCATTTTTATACAAGTTGTTTCTCTCCATGATTTACCTTTCAGTGGTTAAACTGATTTCTGAAGGAACCTACTCTGATACCAATTTTTGGATTATTGAGAGAGGGGGTGAATCAGTAATAGAACAATTTAATCCTTTTTAACCATATAATCCAACTGTTATATCAATATAGCATTATCATCCAATAATTGCAGAGTAAATAAGCAATGAACAAATGAACAATCATACACATACATAGTACACCAATGTTTTACGTGGAAACCCAAAGAGGGAAAAAACCACAGAATGCTTTCTCTTATATGTATTGAAGAATTACATTCATTGGAAGCACCAACTTCCTTTGTTTTCCAGCTACAACTGGAAGGAGGCTCCAACCCCCCTGTTTCTCAGGCTACAACCCAAGGGAAGCTCCAACTCCCCTATTCTCTGGCTACAACTAAAAGGAGGCTGCAACCCCCTATGTTATTCGGCTACAGCCGGAAGGTGGCTACAACCACATGTCCTTGCTCTGTCCAACCGCCCTGAAGTAGAAGTAGAATGATGGAACCACTATCACACTATCAAAATGAGATATACCTTTGTAAACCTGTACCGATAAACCTGAACCATGCATCAACCATGCATCAACATGTACCTCAACTTGTAATCAACCTGTACCATAAACAAGTGCATCAACCATGCACCAACCTGTACCAAACAACCTGTAATCAACCTCTACCATAAA
>ML830505.1:0-11206 GCA_009831015.1 Picea engelmannii | reverse complement strand
CTTTTTCAAATTATTTGTAGAATGAAAAATCATTTGTCAACAAAAAATACTAGAGATAGATAATATTCTAGTCACCAGTTGATCCTATAACTTATAGGGTGATAACATAGTTTACTATAATTCAAAGGGGATACAAAATAAATTATTTAAATAATAAAGTTAATGGATAAATTACTAATTGGACAAGTGGTTAGAAGTTGGTTAACCCTAAAATAAGGAAAGTGGGTTAAGATGGTTAAAAGGTAACCCCTTGAGGAAGCTACATGAAACTATAAATAAGAGGCAAGGCTCTCTCATTTTAAATTCACACTTGAGCATATTGAATATATATAGGTGACTGAGGTAGCCAAATGATATCTAAGCCGAATTTCAGAGGGAATTTTAGAGAGAAGGTGAAGTAAAGAAGGTTGGAATTCAAGGGAGGATAAATTTTTTTGATGATGATTTCTAAGATCTATACAACAAATATTCTATGTGGGGCACACTCTACAAGTTCACTCTCTAGAATAAGCCATAATTCAACAAGGTATGCCATTTTTTCTATAATTCATTTTCTGAGAGGTTCCAAGTAGTGACACTTGGAAGAATTGCATAAAACACACTGAAAAACATTATGTATTATTTTCATATCTTTATTCATTATAGGTACATAGTTATGATTATTTCAAGTTAGGGTTGTTGACTTATACAAAACTAGTCATTTGAGACTAAAGAAAAGTTTGATGAAAATGCTAGTCTCTTGTTGTTAAAGTTAAGGAAGGTTTGCAGGTATGTGATTATATACACCAGGTATATTATAGAGTTACAAATCATATTTGGATGATGAAATTAATGAGGGATTTTGGTTGAGGTACATGTTGGGTACATGGTTGAGACAAGTAGTTGATGAGTTGGCACATACATGAGGTGTATAGTTGATGATGTTGGGACATATTGATGAGTCATAGTTTATGAGTAGTTGATACATGATTGATACATACTTGGTACATGGTTGGATGCACTTGTTTATGGTACAGGTTGATTACAGGTTGAATACAGGTTGAGGTACAGTTTGATGCATGGTTGATGGATTGTTTAGGTTTATTGGTACATGTTGTTTGGTGCAGGTTTATTGGTATGGGTTTACAACAGTATATCTCACAATGATAGTGTGGCAATGGTTCCATCATTCTACTCCTATGGCAGGGCGGTTGGACGAAGCAAGGACAGGTGGTTGTAGCCACCTTTCAGTTGTAGCAAGTGAACATAGGGGGTGGTAGCCTCCTTCTGGTTGTATCTAGAGATTTGGGGAGTTGGAGATTCCCTCAGGTTGTAACCTGAGAAAATAGGGGGTTGGAGCCTCCTTCCACTTGCAGCTGGAAAACAAAGGAAGTTGGTGATTCCAATGAATGTAATTCTTCAAGACATATAAGAAAAATCATTCTGTGGTTTTCTCCCACTTTGCGTTTCCACATAAAACATTGGTGTACTGTATATGTGTATGATTTTTCATTTGTTCATTTCTTATTTACTCTGCAGTTATTGGATGATAATGCTACATTGATATAACACTTGGATTATATGGTTAAAAAGGATTAAATTTCTCTATTACTAATTCACCCCCCCCTCTCAGTAATCCAACAAGTAACTCCAGACTTGCAACCACATGTTCATCAAAACTTAATAGAAAAAATTTGAGTAGTGGGAGATCAAAGATAAGAAAAATTGAATCAAGCAAATCTCTACCCTACATGTTAAATTTGGCAGCGTTATAATTCATGAGAAATGTAGACATGTAGTATTCCTCAAACCAAGATTCAATTCCATAATAACTTTACAATGACCACCATAGGACTGTTGGAAGGAATTTGAAAATGAGTGGCATACCTGATGAGAGCCATAAATGAAATTTGCATGAAATTTACCTTGTGGGGGAGTCTCAGTATTGATGGTATCATTCATTCCATAGGTCGAAGAAAGACAATGAGAACCCAACATAACCATTGGATGAAACTGAAGTGACTCATTATCCATGAAAGTCTCCCTAGGATCCCATTTTAGATAACCCACATGCTGAGAGGATAAATGGTATCTGCTATATTTAGGGAAACATTGAGTGAAATATGACTCCAATATGCCTCCTGTAACATCATCAAAATCATGTGAGGAGTTCTAGAGTATTAAAAAAGAATATAAAGACAAGTGATACATCTAACCCTAAAGATTGACATGTGATTATGGAGAATATTTAGAGGGAAACCTTTCTTGGATCAACCCAATGTTTCTTGTTCCTTGTATGGTGATGGGTTGTTGATTTGATAGGATGTATTCATGGAGATATGAAAACTCGTGTTCTGCATACCTTATATTTTCTATTGCTAACATCTCTGCATTGAGATAAAAAATTACGGATTGTGCACGAGCACTAGATGATGCATTGATGCTCACATACAATTCTGGAATAGAAAAATAGTCATCACAAATAGGGTTATTGTGATCAAATCGTGATTCAACATGTTTCAAAAATTCAAATTGCAAAGGATTTTCAACATTTTGCATCCGAGATGGAATAGCATTAAGAATGAATCTTTTATCAATCAAAGCTTGGAAATATTGTTATTTTTGTTTATCATTCAATGTTTCATTGTGAGAAAAGCATGGAGATTCTATTGAATGACAGTTTAGTGAATACTCACGTGAGAGATCATTATCAAACATATTTGTATAAATAGAATGAACATCTTCAAATTATGAAAATGATGAGATTTCCTCAATGACAGGTTTGTTATAGACCAAACTAGACATATGATTCTCCAAAGGGGAGACACTAGATGGTTCATATTGCAGGTCTAAGGGGTTTAAGAATTTTGGTGAATATTCCCCTAAAGTTGAGACAAAGTGTTGATTAGAGATCATGTACCCCCCATCATTCATCATCGGATAATGATTTTGTGTGGAGGATATAGTCGTTACTTTTCACAATGCTAAGTTTTCATTAAAATCTATAGAAACTTGTTAAATTGATTATTTATTCAATATAGATTCAACATCATCTATTGCAAGGGTTTCCTCATATGGTTTTTTGAAATCAGACTCCAAAGTATCATATGTCTATGGATGGGATTGAATGGTACAGGTAGGTTTGAAAGTATTCCATTAGGATAAGAAGTGGTTGTATGTTCCTAAGGAAAATATAAATATTTAGAATGAGATATAATTTGATTATTCATATTGTACCCTTTAGAAATAGAGATGAGGTATGAAAACCAATAAAGTATTTCTTGGTCTGAGGGTTTGTCAATTTCATGAAATATACAGTAAATGTGCATGAATCTTTGAAAAAAATCATCCACATATTCATTTCCTAGCCTTCATATTTCTTCACGTTCATTAAAGAGTTTGTCATTAAAATAATCTACATGACAAGTGATAAATATTTGCATGAATTTTTTCTAACTATGTATTGATTTCACTAGTAATTCCCTAAACTAGGCTTTAATCTCCCCTTCAAATGTGAGGATAAAAAATAGACAAATTTCATTGTCCTGAACAATCTTAAGATTTTTTCAAGTGATGGTAAACTAATTGAGATGCGTGAATGCAAAGACATTCCCTTCACCATCGAATTTTAAGTTTGACAAGAGATTAAATATCTCAATTGGGATGCCCCATGAGGGTCTTAGAAGACTCAAAAGATCATCCCAAATAGAGATACATAGAGGAGCCATGGGCTAGTTAAGAATTTAATTAAATGACTCCACATGGAAAGTCTTGATTCAACCCTCCTTCTAGCACCAATTTTATTGCGCAGTAAAAATTCCCTTTGTCAACAATAGGGGTTACCCCCAATAAGATGTCCCAATTAGACCTCTCACTTTTTGGAGTAGGGAACCCATCCAGATTCTGGTACAACAACCATTTCTATTTTTTGGTTTACTGATTACAACCTGGTCCACCAATGATTATTTATAAGATAAGGAATGAAATGCAACTAATATAAGATGCATGTGTCTAGATGGAAAAGGTAACCAACAAGAAAACATAGAACCATATGCTCTCTTATCAATGGCCCCATAAATAGTTCACACAGATTAAAAACAAGAAAACAAAATAAACAAATGCAAACATAGAATAGTATATCATTTAAACAATCATTTACAGTCCCAAGCCCATGAATTCTTACAAATATTCCTTGAAGAACCAAAATAAGAATGCAACAAACACACATAAGAATAATATACAATATGAAGTAAATTCTTACACAACCTGAGTGCTAAGAAAAAAGAAAAGGAATAGTCCACAATACATCCAACATGAGAATCAAAGTTCTGCAGAAAATAGTTTGGCCAAACAAGCTTCTCCTCATTAAAATATTAAGTAATAGCACATGAAATATCCAAGATCCAAAATCCCCTTTCCTAGATAAAAATCCCCATATTTATTAATATTCAACTTGACTCTTGGACTTTCACCTCCCCCCCATGACCTTTAATTTGATAAATTTTGTCCTTATCCTCTTCATAACGATGAGAGGACAAGGATGATATCAATTTTTAAAATTTAATGCATTATATGTAGTTACATTTCAAATGTGTATTTTAGTGTTGGTGGCACTCCATCGTAGATTTTGGCTATATTACACCTCACCCACCATGATGATTCGTATGGACATTGGGAAATTTATTTCCCTCCAAGTTTGATATTCGACCATCATGAGATTCATAATTCTTCTTTGGCTATTTGATTTGGATTCCCTTTCGATGCTCCTCTACTCTTGTGACAACTATTGTTGTTGTTTCCACTCCATTATTATTGACGATAGATCATATTTGCGAGCGTACTACTACATACTGGTAGATTGATTTTATGCGTAGTTGTTGTTCCTTCATGTTTTTGTCCCCTCACATGTTGCCTATCCGAATTGTTGAGTATGATATTCCTTTATGATTAGTACCTAGCACAATTCGACACTCAGTAGATGAGTGAACATAGAATAATATTGATATAAATTTTCAAAAGCACGCATTTGAACCTATAGAACTGAAACATTAGCTAATTGAGAGTTCATATATGCTTCCTTGAGTTTAGTTTATGGTTCCTCTACTCTTGGTTGAAGTAATCTGTTCTCTAGAGTTTTTTCTAATGTGCCAGATCTTAACCCTAAAAATGTGAACAATTAGTCAAGAATCTCTGAAATCATATAACTATGAAGTTGTATATCTCAACAATACATTTCCAACAGTATAAGGAACACGTGAAATAAGTATCAAAGTAAAAATTTACGACCAAAATACAAAAGGGAATGTTTTAGGTTACTACTCCTATGTCGACAAGTTAAGCATGAGCTCTCCTCTGTATTGGTGCGATGAGCATGGACTCTCGTCTATATCGATAATTTTATCATGACATCTCCTCCATGTGTGAAAGTTAAACACAAAATATTCTTTGTATCGGCTCGATGAGCATTAACTCTCATATGTATCGATAAGTTAATCGTAAACTCTCCTCTTTACGAGCAAGTTTATACAAAGATATACAATCATAGATACAATAGAACACAAATATTATCATGGAAAACCCTCATGGGGGAGAAAACCCAACAACCAAAATCGTTAATATAGATTCCTTCAACCAGTAAAATGATGTGTTATATCTCTCCAAGAAAGACCAAGACCAAAACACCAAAAGAACCAGTCTCCAAGACTTGTGCGCTAGACCTTCTTATGTGCTCCAAGATGCACAAGAGAAGTGTTTGAGTGTGTGTCCAAATGAGAGGAACATATCCTCTATTTATAAAAAACAATGTCTCTTGAAGATACACGACTCTTGACCTAACTAACCCATAAAATAGGGTCGACTAGCCACAATGGGGCCTTTTACAATTATAATAAAAATACCAATAATATAATAATTTGCGTTGAGTTGACTTGTAAAATATAATTGTAATAATATTTTAAAGGTTTGACTAAAACAAATATACAAGAATATCTTCCGTAGTTACATCAAAAATATTAACAGATAAATTATCAATAAATGTAAGAAAATAAGTATTACCGCCTATAGATGGTGTTTGCATTGGTTCACAAATATATGAATGTATTATTTCCAGTGGAGATTTTTCTATGTATGAATTGCCAATTGGGAATGATTCTCTATGTTTCTTTCCAAAGATGAAGCCTTCAAATATTCTCTCTATGTTTTCAATTAATGGCAAACCTTTCACCATATCCTTTGTATGTAGTGCCTTCAGACCTCCAAAGTTCGAGTGTTCAAATTTGAAACTCCATGCCAAGAATCATCTTGCACTTTAGAATGGAATGTTGCCTAAATATTTGTGTCACTTTTTCCTTTTCCCTTAACACTGTGCTCACTAACTTTTGCACTTTCTGTTTTGAATGCATTTTATGACTACTTATCTTTTGTGTCATAGACAACTTGTGTTGTATTTTTCTTCATGGATGGATTAAATGTCAATGGGAAAATTTTCATGCTTGTCATATGAATTATTGTAATAAGTTGATTTCTTGGATAACTGTCCATAATCACACAGGGATTATCTTCCATGCAGATTTTGTATCCTTTTTGTAACAACTGTCCCGTGCTCATCAAATTATTCTTTAGACCAGAAACATAATATACATCGTGCATAAAAAAAGCTTTCCTTGTTTGTTCAAAATGTTAATACTTCATTTTCCTAAGACAGTGACTTGGATATTTGTTTCAAATGTAAATTTCGTTTGGATTGACTTATCCAAACTAGAAAACAACTCTAATTTTCCTCTCATGTGATTACTGCAGCCTGAATCTAGATACCATATGTCACAACAACTTTCTTGAGCAACATTACATTCAACTGTTGATAATATAGGAATTGCTTCAACGCACACCATAAACATAGGACTTGAGGGAGTATTTGCATTGTGTGTCTGATCTTGACCTTGTTTGTTCCGATTATACTCTCTTCTTGCACTCATATGCATAATGTCCATACTTTTTACAGTAATGACATTGAATCTATGACTTATCAAATTTATGGTTACCTAGTTGGTTGGTATTTGGGTTTTGTCATGTTCCACCAATGTTTGCAGGAATGCTATTGCATCCACCTCTAGCAGAACTTCTTCCTCTTCCTCTAGAGTTATCTCTCCCCCTTCCTGTTCTATGGCTTATCGATGACTACATGAAAAATTCATTTTCTAATGACATATTTGACCTATTCAATATGTGTTTATGATTAATAAGGGAAGCTTATAGTTCATCTAGGCTAAACTGACTTGGGTCTTTTCTCTCTTCTAGAGTCACAACAATGGTATCAAATTTAGGAGGAAGACTCCTAAGTACATTCTCAACAACCTTTCTATCCTCTATGATTTCACCATGAGACTTAATCTGATTTATTAGAACAATAACATGGGTAAAAAAGGAATCTACTGAATCTATATCTTTCATTGACAGAGTTTCAAAATGTCTTCTAAGAATTTGTAGTTTTGATGTCTTGAATTTGTCCATACCTTGATAAGAAGTTTGCAATATGTCCCAAGCTTCCTTGGCTTGCTTTTTTGATGCAACTCTTGGGAGTATGTTCTCATGCATGGCTTGATGTATGTAAAACATCGTCTTTCCATCCTTCTTCCTTTGATCTTTCAAAGCATCATTCTAAACTTGTATGAGGGCATTGTATGTTTCCTGAATTGTTGGTTCCACATAGCCATTCTTGACTATATCCCATACATATTGACCCCTAAATAGCGCCTTCTTGGTAAAGCACCATAACTCATAATTTTTTCCTGTGAAAGTGGGAAGTTGTTGATTTGAAGTAAAAGCCATATTTTTCAGTTTTCAACAGAGTTGCTTCTTTTCAACCTTACTCTGATAAACTTGCTCTGATCAAAAAAAAATTGATCACCCTACTTTGATAGAATCTTTTCTAATACCAGATCTCGGATCTACAGTGTGCATATGAGCTCTGCATAGTGCAATTACAAATATTGCACGCTACAAAACTTCGTTGTTGAACTCTCAGAACTGCGCAATTCTCAAACTGCAAAAAATACTATGTTCTGTGATAAAAAAAAAACTTAATAAATAATTTCTTGTAACTGTGCTACCCTAGCACATAAACTATGAACATAAGATTGAGCATAAACAAAGAGAAGATATTTTTCAGGATATTTGAACACTACACAATTCAGAAATACTTCAACACATAGATGACTAATCTATTAAGAACTTCACCCAACGTGCGGTTATAGACTTGATTCGGATTTTATGAGAAGAATGAAGTGACTACAGATTATTACCATATTCTTAACACAGAATAACAAAGATACAGTAAAACCGGTTTTCTATTCAATAAGGAAATAAGCTGCTATAAAATGCAGTGGAAAACAAGCTTGTTGGAATGGTGGCGGCTTATCTCTGAGAAGAGATGTGATGATTGTGCTCATTCGCAAGAAGATGATTACAATGAGGCTCTCAATGCATTTTTAAAATAAACAGGAGTTTTAAAAACCCTAAACATCCAAAAACCTAACCCTAGGAGATGAAGCGCCAAAAGTCATGTGGGCCTCGTTTGGGTAAGTTAGTACATCAACTTCCCGGGGTCGTAACTTTTGCATACGGACTCCATTTTAGGAATATGATAGCCCATTGGAAAGATATATCTGAGGACTACATCTGTTGTAGAAAATTTCATGGTGAAATATTGCGATCGCAACATACCCCAAAAAACATCGTTTAGGGCCTCAAAATGGCTTCGGAAGTTCAGGACTCGAAAAAATGCTAAAAATAGTAAATTATCAAAATTGCGAGAAAGATGTTTTGAGCTAGCTGGAAAAGGTGGGTGGCCACCGATATCCACCAGGATCAAGACTACAATATTGTGTCGAGATTCTCCTTCAATAACTTATGAACAACTTCTGCAACTTAAAAAACACAGAGCTTGAGCTCTTAGACTTATTAACTCCTTGTTGCTTGCTATCGACTCTATTCTCTCTGTCCTGTTCTATCCCTTTTTTTTTACTACCTACAGACTCAAACATATATATATATTGAGACTGAGATTTCCTGTAGAAGAAAAACTAACTCAAACAATTAATACGAAAATAAATTTTGACTTACTCTCATCTGTATAACGAAGCCCGAGAAAGATAAAAATCGTTTCATTAAATAAAATTATTATAACACTCTTGTTTGACGTGTCTTACAGACTAACGCCTCTATTTTCATGACAGACAGAGTATGCGTAAGCGTCAAGCTATCAACTTGTAATTAATATGTCCAACACCTTTCTATTATGTAGCAAAATGAAGGATACAACCTACAACACACCCGTTGTAACTTCCTCTTCTTTCTCTCAGAGTCTCCTCTCTTAGAATACAATATTCAGTCACCTACACACACATCCACAATATGATTCCTCATAAAAGAGGGTTTCCTTATAGGGAAAGAAAACCTAACATAACTTCTACCGTCACATTTTCCACCTTATAATGAAGGGTCCAGATTGACTACGAAATTGCAATATTTGAATTGCATAAATAAACAATTCCATCCCCCTTGAGCCTGGGGGGTTCAAGAATTGTGTATCACATAGTCTCTTTGACCTACATATGAATTAGGAAGATAATCAGGCTCCACAACCAACATTTCTTGGAGGATGCAGTAACCTAAGAACAATGGCTAGTGCTTATGTGTACAATTTGTGTCTTTGTGTTAAAGAGGTCAAGTGGTATGATTGAATTATGCACATTCAATATCTACGACATACCATGTACTTGGATAGATGGAAGTATATATAGAATAGATTGTTTCTATGTATTTCAATAGGTGGGAGTATGTCAATAGAATGTCCAGCCCTCCAATCATTAGAAGAACGAGATTAGGCAATTGTATCTTCAATGAATGAAGTGGTAGCTCGCATGAATGGGTGAGAAAGAGAGTAGTGGACCAAGAAGTGATGAAGACCATACCAAATTTAATTAAAGTACAAAAATATTGTTATGTGAATTCAGTATTCTTATTTGTGATGTAAGCATTAAGGGAGGGTGTTAGAATTAATGTTTACATTACATTAGAGATTAGTTTGAATTTGTTAGATTTAGTTAGTTGTGAGAAATCTTTTCCAACTACTAGAACCTATTTATGTGTGTGCGGTTGAAAGATTTACTCATGAATTTGTTATGCTATTCAATAAAATGTCTTGTATAAATATGTGCTTGATTAATTAATAAAAATGACAAAATAGTTTTTTTTTTTTTGTATGCTGATTTGTTAATTTCAATATATCTTAAACATCAATGCACCAAATTATAAGATGCTCACTATTCAACTAAAATATTCAGCAAAACAATAATTTTTAAGTAATAATAAATCTTCACTGGAACCTATTAAAAAACCTCTACCTTCATTAGCGAAGGTTTTAGTAAAGGTGTCATTGTAATTTTCTGCCATCTTGTAAGATTAAAAACTAGAATCAAGTGACAGGAATGTTGTGAAACATGGACATCGTTGCAAGACCAAGAGAATGGAAAAGACTCCCAGAAGGATTTAAAAATTCTCATACCTCACCCCGCATGTTACACGTTCCCATCATTATCATAGTAGTTTCATAAAGGAATATTCCTACTTGAGGTAATGGAGTACTCTACTTTTGATAATGGAGTTGTGTTGTTTAATGAAATGTAGAGGTGGTGTAAGTTAAAAAGTGCTTGTGCTACTTGAGATAATGGAGTACTCTACTTTTGATAATGGAGTTGTGTTTTTTTAATGAAATGCAGAGGTGGTGTAAATTAAAATGTGATTGTGCTTTGGATGCAAGAGCAAGTGCTTTGGATGTTGCATCTGCAAGTGAGGAGTTGTGTTTTTTTAATGAAATGCAGACATGGTGTAAATTAAAATTTGCTTGTGCTTTGGGTGCAATAGCAAGTGCTTTGATTCTGCATCTTCATGTGCATGTGCTTGGTGCATGACATGGGAAAAAATGATTAGTGCGCAATTGGCTTCTATCGAGAATTGGATGATTTGTTTAAAAGGCTCACTATCATATTTACAGGTGAATTCTTATCAACTTGCAATGTCCAATTCATATTCTACTTGGATCCTCCAATTCAATATTTCAATATTTGACTGAGTATGAAGTACACACTCCCATGTGAAAATCCACCTTATGAGAAGTATACACTCCCATGTGAAGTATACAGACCCAATTTACCAGAAAAGTATCAAG
>ML830504.1:136179-190305 GCA_009831015.1 Picea engelmannii | reverse complement strand
TAACTCTCTAACCGTGAGGAATTATGTGACGTTCCACATACCACCAGAAATGGCATGACAAGCACTATCCATCTAGGATAGTTTCACCAACAATTTCCTTTATCTTCATCTCGTTATTCCTCATACAAGCATGGGTCCTCCAAGCATTCTTCTAGGATAACTCAATCCGTAAAGCGTCTTCCCGTGAGGGCTTTCACCATAAGGGGACCACTTTGGAGTTCATCCATTTCTACACCTTATCAATCATGATAAGACAATAATGATTCATCTATACATTTTTCCAACAATGCATCATATACCAATGGAACCACATCGATCCATCTTCATCATGTATCAATGACAACTCATTGATCCATCTTCATCTATGAATTCTCATCAAGGACAATACATATTATATTACATCAATCATCAATCAATCAATCCTTTGACATCAATCAATCACTTGACATCAATCAATGACATCAATCAATCAAACCATTGGCATCAATGACAACATGATCCAACATGTAAAACGTATAACAATAATATTTGATCACATCCTTCTCCTATTTATCCTTTAGTTTCCATTGGTCCATTCACTAAATGGGGCATTGACTTCATGACATGTAACCCTCACTCAGCCAGGGGGAATGGATCCATCATTGTAGTTGTGGATTATTTCACTAAATGGGCTGAGGCGATGCCTACATTTGATAACCCTGGGAAAAATGCAACACTGTTCATATTCAATCATATCATCACTAGGTTTGGTGTCCCTCAGGCCAGCGTCACCGACCATGGCACCCATTTTTACAATTTTATGATGTCTGATCTTACTAATAAGTTGGGTTTATGGCATGAAAAATCAACCCCTTATTATCCACAAGCCAATGGCCAAGTTGAAGCAATCAATTTTTTTTTAACTACTATGCTTCTACGAATGATAGGGATTCACAAGTCAAGCTGGCACACAATGATTTTTTCGACATTATGGGCCTATTGGACATTCGTCAAATATGTTACAAGTTTCATGCCTTTCCATTTAGTGTATGGTATTGAATCCATTTTTTCGATTGAATGTGAAATTCCATCTTTGAAACTAGGTGTCGAAATTACCCCCAACACCACAGCCGAAGAAGAACTTCTCTTGTGTTTAATGCAATTAGACGAGACTCGTTGTGATGTTGCGTTAGCAATAGAAACCCAGAAGAAATACGTCAAGGCTCAATGCGACAAGCATGTTAAACCTCGTGTTTTTTCTGAAGGCGATTTGGTTCTTTTGTATGACCAAGATCGTGATTTGTTGGGGGCAGGTAAATTCAATCCCATGTGGCGTGGCCCTTACATCGTTAAATGAGTGTTGGAGAAAGGGGATTATGATCTGGTTGATTACGATGGAATTCCTTTGGGTGAACCCATAAATGGGCTTTACCTAAATAAGTTCTATGCTTAAAGTGTTTTTGCATGAGTGCTTTGTATTTTAGTGTATCATACTCTAGTGTGTTTTTGTCATTTCTTGTTCTGCCTTCAAGTTTCTTACCTTGCCTTTTTCTTGGTTTTCATATACCAACACTCTCACTACCTTATATCGGGTTTGCTGATGGTGCTATTCGTAGTACTCAAAATCTAGCATTTTCTACATGGGAAATCTATGCACCTTCAGACGAGTTGACCAGTCTACACAGTATTTTCCTTGGTCATGCAACTAATAATATTGCATAATACAGTGTGGTTATTGAGTTATTAAATGATTCCATTTCATTTGGCATCCGTCATCTAATTTTATGTCTTGATTCTCAACTCGTGGTGCTACAATTAAGCAACTTTTATTCCATTCAGAGTCCTACACTATTACCGATATACTTGAGAATTTGCCTCTTGGAAATAAATTTTGATTACATTGAATATCAACACATTCCTAGATATCTAAACACATTAATAGATGCATTATCCAATTATGTTTTAGATAGACATTTGCATCATTTATAAATCCAAATACACATGTAAAGACAAGTAAGCTGGTAGAAGTTTTGTATTATAACGTCAAAATTTACAAAAAGTGTGTCCCAAGACCAAAATGTTGAAGTACATGGCTTCATATACATATGCATCATGGATGATGCTCGTGATAACAAACCACTACCCATGCTACATGACATAGCAGTCGACCAATGGATGTTTAAACACCAACCGTATGGCATTGGTAGTGTTGAGGTAACTCATCCATAGTGATATCGGGGATATCCATAGTCAACCCCTCGAGGTTGTGTTCGATCTCCTCAAGGTCCTCAGCTACTACCCCTTGACCTACCACTGCACCTACCTCTCCACGTCTCTGGATAGGAGATGATCCTAGAGTCCTGAAGGGTGCCACATCTACATGATTGAGAGCTCTTGTTTAGTCTCAGATACATAGCATAAAATTTTCATAATTAAAATACCAAAAACAACATATAATGAAAAAATCCTTTTTACCCATCTCTCCCCATTTTGAACCCTCAGGTAGTGCCAAGTCAAGATCACCATGAAAATACGTCCCGACATATGAATAGTCCTCGATCATGACGAGCTGATCTCTCAGCCACTGGAAGAAGACATGACCATATGTAACGGTTGGCATGCCACCATGGAATGCCATCAAGTCTACCCACTTCTTCATTCGAGGATCCTGTGGAGCGGGTACACCCCAATCCATGTGATGTAGGTGAAAAACTAGGACCCTCTCTAGGAAGAAGGATACCACAATCAATCCATATCCAAATTGTTTCAATTGATCGGTCCTACACTTTGTTAATTGTTTCTTCATATTTTTTAGGAGACCCTCGCACCAATTGAAGACTTGAGGCTCTATGCACTCGATAACATACCAAAAATGGATCTGCAAAGCCATATGTGGAGAAACAATCCCTACCACACGAGTGATAGTATAGAGAATGGTCCTCAATGATAAATCCTCAACATCTTTTATGGAAACCTTGCCATTATGTTTCTCTGTAACAACTGCACAGTGATGTGCTACATAATAATCCATAGTTTCACCTCCTCCCTTACTTCCCGATAGTGACACTTGAGACCCACGATGAGATAATCCAGTCAAAAAATAGATGTCATCAATGTCTATAGTGAGTGTATGAACACCAACATGAAAATCTTGTTCGTTTACGTCCCATATTTAGACTAAGTGCTCTAATAAAACCAATTGGGCTCTCATGCCCCACACTTTGAAAAACTTAAGCAAGCCGCACTCCTGGAGTGCCATGATGGTGGTGGGATCATTCCAGACAATGAAATATTATTCTTCATGCTCTCTTTCCCTCCATTCGATCATGATGACCGATGGAAAATCTGCCAAACAACAATAAAAGATGAATTAGTTCATCAAAAATCCAAATTTGGGAGTTTTCCTATCTCTCTCTCTCTCTCTTTTTAATTTTTGAGTTGCGGTCATCGCAGGGGTCAAATTTACCACAGTGCAATGTCATCTCACTCCAATAGTTAACCCCCTGTGGCGATCCTAGATCATCATAGTTCCCTATATGGGCAACCTGCAACGATTTGGAGGTGCTCTATCCCTTGAAAATTTGCCCTTAAACTCAAAATTTAACCTTTAAAACTGAAAAATTTTACCATAAAAAGAGAGAGGGGAGGAAGAGCATCTGCCTCACAGAAATGGCTCAAGAAATCGTCCATGGAGCACTCCATAAATGTCACTTGAATATCAGAGGAAAAAGAGGGGTTTTGGCACAAGTTTGGTGAAAATACAAATGAAATGGTAAAATGAACTTGTTTTGACCTATTTAACTTATTTTTACCATTTTAATTTAAAATTAAATTATTTTTTAAATATTTTCACCTATGTCACAAATCTAATGAACTTTTCGAAGTGTCAATATTGTAGGTTATAGATCTAACGACTGGACTTTTGATATGGATCACTCCTTTTTGGTCGTTTTTGCGTGTTTTTATGATGTATATATGTTTTTAGGTTTTTTCACGAAAAAAACGTCGAGCATGGTCTTTATTCTTTCTCACACTCGTAAAACTATGAGAATGTAATCAAGTAAACTTTTATCACTTTTTCAGACTCGTAATGGAAATACGAAAAATGAACCCCCCTAGAGTCCCCTTTAATATCTTTTCAAAATCCCTAAACATGAAAAGATAGCCGAGCGACATTGTTCTTTTCATGCTCGTAAAAGGATTTGAAGAAAATCTCTGATGAGAGGTATATTATCTCTTTTTCCGTCTCATCCGACTAATTTACGAAAAAGGACATTTTGGAGTTTTCTTTAAGTTTTTTTCAAACTCTCTAAATGTGAAAAACCCTGAGTTTTCTTTCTTTGGACTTGTGAAACAAGCATCAAAAGGACCATATGGGACCAAACCACTCCTTCCTAGGGTTCGTTAAAAATAATCCAAGGGACTCATCCGAAGGATGAGCTTACATTACAATCATATGTTATCCTCCTCAAGCTTGCATAAAAATAAATATGTACTCACAAAAAATGGTGGGGGGAAATTGGGAAATAAATGTATATCTATATTTGTGTTAGTGGTAGTAAGTCACTCTTGAACATGACACCCATCTTCATTATTGTATCTGGGTTTGGAAATCCATTTGTCTCTTATTTGATCATCCACAAGTCTGTATGTTGGGTCCTCCTCAAGTCAATGCTGCCAAGACAATTTTTATGTCGTTCATATGTTCAAGAGAATTTCAATGTAAACAAACCTTCTATTGAGTCGACCATCTGCAGTCCTCAATTTCTTACCATGTTGGCCTTCCCCGAGTCAGTTCTGAATCACTTTATACTCTGATCCACTTCAAATCAGTTACATATTTCATGTCATTTATGGGGGATATATTAAGGCCCTCCCGTGACGAGTCTTTGCCTGTCTACTTCAACTCATTATCTGAGAATTAGACTTAGAAATCATTTATTACCTTGGAACTTACATGCCTCAATGGAAGGTTTCCTCGTTTTCAATGGTGGGTTCACATTTGACCTATGATTGGAATATTCTAGTGAGTGTTTGACTTCAACTCATTAATTCACATTCATTGGATTGTACTAGAGTACCTTGTGGGTCATTTCCATCACTAGTGATTTCCCTCGCACTTGTTAAAGGTATCCATTAATGATTGGTAATCAAGTGGTTTCTACCATGTTCGACTTTGACACCTGTAATCACATGGATATATTCGTACTTCAGGATGATGGAAATGAAGACCCTAGATACTGTCACATAGATGCAGGTTGCGACAGAGTTATCATAAGTCCGTACTGATACATAGATCAACCATGTATTTCTCATGGATATGTCCAAATTTGAGTCGTTAGAGCATCGATCCACAATGTATTTCTGATGGCTATATTGAATCATGATGACATGGATCCACAGTGTATGATTGGTAGCCATGAATCACTTGACACTTATGCGTAGAGTCACTTGTAGTCTGAGTATGGGAATGGTTACCTCAATAAATGGTATATTATTATGCAGATGCTTGACTGTTTGTAGGTTTTCGACCGATGTGCTCCTTGTTCTTGACACACACATTCTACAAAGTATTTCAACTATCACATGTTCCAAATTCATACTTTGAGGGGCATTCTGTTACACATTATTTTGGTCACTCCTGTGATCAACTGACAATATATGTATTTCTTACTCCTCTGTTCCTTGAAGCTACTGAAGAAATAAGAATAATCTCTCCTTTCTTAAAAACCCTAAAAAATAAGATCATCGCATCTTTCCAAATGATAAGGGTGTGATGATCCCTGATCATCGCATGCTGCACCACAGTGGATTGCGACATTGTCACATGTTGCTTGTTTTTAGGGTACGACGATGCTCAAGTAAAGGAAAAAGGTGAAAGTCTCGAAGGTTCTAAAATGGAATCTTCAGAAGGATGAGGTGGCCTCCTATTGGTTTGGATCTCACTCACTTCTATGATATAGTGGGATTATCCTAATCTCTTCATCCATATCTCTTCACTCTATATAAAGAGGGATATCTCATGGGAAAGGCTAGGTTGGCTTATGAATGAAGAATTCTACTAAAATATTGTAGTTGTGATAACTTTGCTTTAACTTTCCAAGTCAGGTTGTGAATACTCTTCATCAAAAGCATTGGAGAAAAGGTGTGTGTGTTGAATCAAAGGGCCATTGGAAGGGACCTTGAAACATCAAGGCATAGGTTGTATTCTCCACTTTCATTAATATAATGTAGTGATACATTTCTTCCCTATAAAAGTGTCTCCATTTTTATTGTATAACTCCTTGATCTTATGCATAGGTTTCATTGGAATATATATATTGTTTCTCTCTCTCTTTGTTGGTTTGTGCTTCTTAACAGGTTCGATATCCAAAAAATCCAAAGATGGAAAAAGGACGATACTAGTGAGGATCAAATGACATTTAAACGATATGTCATTTGTCCCTCTTTGAACTAGTTTACATTACAATGAAATCTAAGGAGAAGCTTGCATTCTACTATGTTTTGTTCTAATTTCTTGTTGAATTTAGGGAGATTAGTTTGTGTCACCACTTACCGATTTGTCTGATAACACCCTCCAGAGTGATTACCTACCGAATAAGTCATAAAGCGGTGATGAACACTTGATGTCGATTAACACCTCTTCTTATGCTATCCTTCCACTATGCTTGATAAATAGTTGAGAATGCTCCCTAACTAGATCAATGGTTAGCGTTACTTCAAGATTTACACTTACTCTATCCTTCCACTGTAGTTGATCAATGGTAAAGAATTCTCTCGAATTAGATCAACGATTAAGGTTACTTCGTGATTTCAACCTTCGACGATTAGCTGATAACACAAGCTTGGATATCCACGAAGTTAGTAATCTCAGAGTGATGTGATTTGTGACGCCATTGTTGACGTGGCACTAACTAAGTGGCTACCACGTGTCACCTAGATTCATGACTTTCGTATACCTAAAGTGACAACTGGACCATGACACTTGTCACCATCTGATTACGCCTGGTACTATAGAAGGAGTGGATGAGGGATCATCTCAACCTGAGACCACCTTCTCCATGGTCTCTTGTTTATCTTCTAACATTGTGCTAAGTGTATGATGGCATGTGGATAGCAGAGCATTAGTACGTATGACTTATGACAAGAAAATATTCAATGGAATTTAGGAGAAAGAGGGAGGAATGAGTGTGGATTTGGATGATAATTCTACTTATCTTGTGAGAGCATTGGGAATTGTTTCCTTTTGGATTCCAACAAGTGATATTATTGAGTTTAATGATGTTTTATTTGTTCCTCAGTTGAAGAAAAATAATATTTTAGTTCCTTGTGTGGAAGACCTTCAATGTAGAGTTGCATTTGAAGGAAAAATGTATTGTAGTATCAATGATCATAGTCTAGTGAGTCTAAAGACTTGGGATAGAGGTGTGCGTTGGAAATAATGTTTTCATTTATGTCAAAGATAGGGGGAGACTATAGATTTCCAAGATAAAGATTGCAGTATGGATATTGTTGGAAATATTGTTTTTTATTTTATTTTTGATGCTTAGTTTGGATACCCTATCTTTGAAGGAATTTTTACTATAAATACCTAGATCAAATGGGATCATAAGGTATATGGTTAGAAATATTATTCTGATACTTTTCCAATGGTATATGGAATTCCCTCTAACTCAATTTAGGAATGAGGAGATATGAATTTTTCTGTTAGATAACCTAGCCAGAAAGTTCAGGTTGGCCCAACCAGTCTTTACAAGTCGGACCTAAAAGTGAGCACATAAAAATTATAAATACAGGATGTACATGAACATTTGAATATCATTCAAGCAAGAAGAGGAAGTACAAGTGTGCATAAGAGATCTGAGGTGCACGAGAGGAGTTGGGGAGTATTCTTGGTGTCTAAAGTTGTGCAAGAGGAGTTTTCTTGGAGTTTTAATGGTGAGATATAAAGGGATAAGGTCTATGATGTTGCAAAGTTGGTGCCTACAAGCTTTGTAATAGTAGGTTGGTGCCTACATACATTTATAAGGATAAGTTTTTGTGGTTTTCTCCCATAAGGGTTTCCAAGTTAAACTTTGTGTACCATGATTTGAGTTTACATGCATTTATTGTTTTAAAGTTAATGAATGATTGATTAATGCTCAATTAAGTAAAAATTATCTTATAATAATTCACCCCCCCCTCTTATTATAATCATAAATTCAACAATTGGAATCAGATGATTTTCCTTCATAAAAAACCTAACCTTTGGAAGGTAGATCTCAGGAGCACACATGGCTAGTTAAGAATGTTTCTCCACAAAAAAGGCTCCATTGTTTAACAAAACAAACTATGCATTCTTGAATATAAGGATGCAGAATTATCTAATGTCTCTTGGGTTTGATATTTGGAAATAAATCATGACTGGGTATACAAAGTCCAAAAATCCACCAAAAGACAGTGTTGGGAAGTATGATAGTTAACATAATGCAAAAGACATGAATTTCATCTTGTGTGGTCTATCAGAATAATTTTTTTTCAAGTTGATGCATTGTGAATTGGAAAAATATATTTGGGAAAAAATTCAAAACATATTTGAAGGGGATGACAAGGTGAAGAAGGAAAATCCCCAAACTCATAGAATATAGTTTGAGAGTTTTAAAATGAAAGACAAATAAAATGTTGCAGCCTATTTCCTTTGAGTGGATGAAATTTTCAACACCATAAGAGGACTTAGTGAGAAGGTTGAAGAACTAGTGATTGTGAAAAAAGTGCTAAGGTCTCTCCCCTTAAGATTTGATGCCAAGGTCTCTTCCATTGAAGAAATGAAGGATTTAGAGAAACTAATGATGGATGAGACACATGTGATTTTCACTACATATGAGATGAGGATAGAAAAAAAAAAGCCAACACAGAAGGAGCAACTTTAAAAGCATCAAATAATATGAAAGGAAACAAATTCTATGATTTTTCCAGCCATGAATCAAATACAGAAGAAGCACAATTTGTGAGAAATCTAAAAAGAGGATCTGGAAAATACAAAGATAAACTACCCTTTAAATGTTTTAATTGTGGTAGAGTAGGACATTTTGTTTCTAAATGTCCATATGAAAAAATGGAATACAATGATGATGAGGAAAGTAATGATAAATAAGAACACAACAATAAAAGAAAACCCTATAGACACAAAAGAGGAAAATATACTAAGAAGAAGATTTTCTACTCTAGAGAGGACAGTAGCTTGTTTGAAGAAAAGTGATGGACATGTTTCTAATATTGACAAATAAGAATTACTCTTCATAGCCATGGATACCAAGTATATTGATAAATAAAATCAATACATTCATAAAGAAAAATCAGATTAAGAAGAAGAAGACATTGATGGGGAAGTGAACATTAAAGAAGACCTCATTAGTGCCTCAGAAGACATAGACAGACTCGGGGGAAAGAATGAAAACCAGAATGATCAATTGAAGAAATATATATATATCATCCTGAAGACTCAACTAGAAGAGGAAAAAATGATATAAGAAGTGGTGAGAAGTCAACTGAGAGAAAAGGAAGAAGAAAACTGTGAGAATCTAGAAGCTGAAATAGTTTCCTTAAGAAAGGAATTAGAGAAAAAAATTGATTAGTTGAATAGAAGCTTGAAGTTTGGAAAGAGTACTGAAATATTAGATAATATTATTAGTTTCCAAATTTCACCATTCATCAAGAAAGTTCTTGGATATGACGAAAAACAAAAGACCCCCAAGGGAGATGCAAGAACTAAGGTCACAAACCCATCAAAAAAGGAAAATAAATAAAATCCTAAAAGCGATGCAAGTATTCTCAAAGGATTCATCAACAATTAAAGAAGCAACAAGAAAGGAAATGATGACCAACATAAATCTAATTCTTCTCACAAGAATAAGTTCAGAAGAGCCATTCCACAAGAAGACCTTTCACAACTAAGTACCAAAATATCTTTCTTGTCTATTTTTTTTCTTACAATAATTTTGGTCATAAAGAAATAGATTGTAGTGCTTATAAAAGAAGTGATCATGTGAGAAATATAAATAGAGGTCCTTACAAGACCTCAAAGGATGATTATGTGAGCAACAAAACCAAAATTTCTCATGGGTTTGCTACCAGAAACTAGAATTCATTTTCCCCTCTACTAGATTACGATATTGAATGTTATAAGTGGAGTAACTATGGGCACATAACACATGATTGTAGAAGCAACATAATAAATTATCCTAAAAAAAACAGGGAAAAAGATTTTCTTAACAATCATAGATAAGAATACACAAGGGTGTGGAAAAGGAAGCAAGAAGAACCAAAGAAGAATGTGGACTTACAATGTATGCTCAAGACAAAGGAATCCAATGGTGCATTGATAATGGATGTTAAAAACACATTATAGGGGATCATAACAAATTTATCATCCTAGAGGAAGAAAAAGGAGGCAACGGTACCTTTGGGGATAATACTTTTGCAAGGATAGTTGGAAAAGGTATTGTTAGTCTTGATAATGGAAAGACTAAAACACAATATGTCTTGTATGTTGAAGGGTTAAAACAAAATATTCTAAGTGCCATTCAAATGTGTGATCAAGGTTAAAACCTCAAATTTCAATCTAAAGGATGCGAGATAAGGAAAGCAGGTTTAGGAATATTAGTGGAAAATGAAAAAAGAACCCTAAGTAATTGCTAGTGGGAAAATCCCCCCTTTAACTATACCAAGGTTTAAGATATAGATAGAGTGAATGACCATGTAAAAGTAAATCTAGTTTCTGCTCTACCCCAAACATACCAAAACAAATGAAAATAAAGCAATAAGAGAAAATATTGGTAACTGTACCTTTTATCCCATGTCTGGTGATTATCTCCTCAAGATTTGTAGTTCCAAAGACTGCAAGTTTCCTCCCAAGGCTGACCTACATCCAAAACTAGGAAAACAAGGACTACACGCATGCTATTTCTATTCACGAGTTATGGTTAGATATCAAATTCCATGTATAAATCAAAGAAAATACACAAAACATCATCATTTGGGATAGGGAAAAGAGATTCTTTTATTCATCAAACAAAGACTAAAACTTACAATCTGTGTCAGCCACCTTTCTGCAAACCTTGTCCGAGCTCCTCTTTACAATGCTTCAAGTGCATCTTCAATATGCCTCTTCTCTCAATCTTCTGATCACCTCAAGGGAAGGGAATGGATTGAATAGAAGAAGAAGGGGTTGAAGAGGGAATGCTGAGGAAATACCTCACAAAAGGTAGCAAATGCTTGGGCAAGGAAGGGAAGTAAAATTGGGCAGAGTTTCATTGTTCTTATGCTTGGATATGAAATGAGACCCCAACACCTAATTTTATATGACAAAAATATGGTTATTCAGTTGGGTGATGGGCTGTATTAGGTGAATTGGTTGGGAAACCTCCAATAGACCATGAATTTCAACGAATTCCTTACAAATTTTTAAGTTTTGCAAATTTTGCAAGCATACACAGGTTGTTTAGTGTGCAACAAGCATATGTACATGGGCTGTATAGCATGCAAAAAATGCATGTACGCGGGATGTAATGGTGCAAAATGTGTACGTTCTCTAAAAAATGGTTTTTTAAGAAGAGCTCCTCAATAGTGCTTTGGAAAAATATGCAAGTAAGAGGGCCAAGGTCATGTATGCATTAATATGGAATTTTAGGGATATAATAGATGCCCCCTAATGTGTGAGGTCAGAAGAGAAACTGATGGCTGAAATACATTACAACATCTTCACCAAATGCAAAAAATTGAGTGATCTTGGGACCATAGTTTGGGAAGTGCCATTTGCAAAACAAAAATTGTCTCTCCGAGGTGGGAATACCCATGCTCAGGATGAACTAAATCATGGTTACCAATCAAATACACTTCAGATCCATGTCATATAAATATATAAAGTGTAGCCACGAGCAATACAAAACAGATCTACATCTCAAAATCAGTCGAAGATATACAAGTATAATATTCATCTTCAAGAAGCTAGTGACGCCTTTCGCTGGAGATGAGGTCTTCATAGCTTGAGAAATGACTTCAATATATTTAAAACTCAGGTATGAGTACAATGGGAGTGTATGAATCACTAACCTGAGGTCTTCGACAACTCGTCAGGAAACGACATGAGGATCTCGATGATCAGGCAAAGAAATTCGTCGATTTCGAATTTGGACTTGAATGGACTCTCAGGATGGCTGACTCATGAAGGTCAAGAGACAAAATGCAAAAAGGCCAACTCAGATTGAGTGAAAATTCCCTTGGAAAAAATCACGATAGATGATTAGACTCAGACAACATGACATTGACATAAGTTTGTGATTTTTGAGGCAACGCAAACTCTCCATGTGTTTGGAAGAGTAACCAAATGGAGGAGGACACAACTCTATGTAGCGATAACAACTTCCTAAGGTCACACTAGATCCCAATTCTTGACAAACAAACAGAAGGATGTGCTTTTTCCAAGGGAGACTCTCTTTGTTGGCAAAAAATGAATGAATATTTTCCATCCCCTCTTTTTGGAATATTTGAATTTTTTTGTCTTTTTCAATTTTTTAAGAGCTTGAAAAAGAATAAAATAATGCTACATTACAAAGGAGGAACGAGTGTCACAAGAAAGCATACTAGTTCCAAGAGCATGGAACATACTAATGCTAAGAGAAAGGAGACATGTGCAGGAAAATGACACTTGGGGAAAATTACTCCATGGGTCAAGGTGTCAGGTCGCAGAGGCAAGTGCTACAAGGCTTGCGTATAAGGAATTCTTCAAAGGTTCAGTTGAGAGAAACATGGAGCCGACATTAAGCTAAAGACACAAATATGAGACTCACAAATGCGATTAACCAAGACACAATGAGACCCCTTCTATGTAATTTTTACGAGCCCAGAGAAGGTAATCTTGGTATTTTTTTCACGTTTAGAGAGTCTAAAAAAATGAAAAAAGAAGAATCCAAGGAGTACCTTTTTAGGAGATAGTCTAGTTAGTTTGAAAAAGGGTTAAACTTGTACCTAAAATACATCTATTCAAAACCATTTTAACGAGTGTGACAAAGACAAGATCAGTCGACAATCTTTTCAATTTTAAGGAGTCTAAAAAGAGATTAACTATGGACTCACAACCTTTTTTTCAGTTTAGTCTCCTTAGCTCGAAAAAGTATAAAAGTAACCAAAGAGAACTTTCCCAGTGAGACAAATCTCCTGAGGCGTACCTTTTTCTGCTATAATCTACAGGCTGGAAAAAGGGTTAAACTCATGCCAATAGATGTTCTTCTAGACCAATTTAACGAGTGTGAAGGAACAAGGTCACTCGATGATCTTTTCAATTTTAGGGATTATGAAAAGAGCTTAACTATGGACTCCAGGGGGGTTCCTTTTTCGTAAGTAATCTCCAAGTCCCGAAAAAGGTGATAAACCAAAACCAAGGAGAATGTTCCTTGTTCGAAGATTTAGTCCCTCAGGCCCGAAAAAGGGTTAAGATTACGCTTGAGAATACTCTTCTAGAGAATCGATGTTCCTAGAGCATACCTTTATTCGTAAAATTATCCATCCAAACCGAAAAGGGGTAAACTACCACTGGGCAAATGTGCCTTCAAATTTGAGTTTGGCGATCATGAAGGGCAACAAGATCGCTCGACAATCTTTTCATTTTTAGAGAGTCTGAAAAGGGCTTAAAGAAGCCTCTAGGGGGCTACTTTTCTCAGTTAATCCAGAGAAGATCGAAAAGAATAAATACAATCTTGTTGGATGCTTCTTTCAAATTTCAAAGTGAGCTTGAAAGACAACAAAGCGTGTGCTCATTTGGGAGTTCTGAGGGTAAGGTCTAGAATGATGGTGCATCAAACGAATGAGGCTTTATCTCGTAATCATGATAGGACTAACAAGGACTCCCAAGCTTATAGTCATTACTGACAACATGGACACCAAAATGAAGCAAGGCTCTACCTAGGGAATCCATGTAAAGGTAGGATCTACCACCTAATTACGACACTTCTAGAGAAACAATGAAGGTTCCATGTCGCACTTCGGTGGGGTCAATCCTATGGAAAAGTGAAAAAGGAAAAAATATGCAGAAAGTGGAAATGAAATCCTAAATTATATGCAAAAAGTCGAAAAAATGACTTTTACCAAAGGATACCCAAAAAGTGACCCATCCCAAAAAATTACTAAACCGAAAGAAAAAGAGTACCGGAACGACCAATAAGAAACTCAGAAATAGAATCAAGTGATCACCAAGCCAGGAAAAATGACAAAGGGGGTCAAAAAGGGGCAAAAAGGGCCAAAAAAGTCTATAAATAAAACTGGACAACTTATTTTTACCATTTTAATTTGAAAATAGACCAAAAGGTGAAAATAACCCTTTGCTAAAAGAGTATATTCTGGGAGCTTCAGTGGACGAAACGATCTTCTGCTTGGACCAAGTAAGTACAAATCACTCCCTCTTGCAATTCAATTCATTTTTTATGCTTTAATTTTATGTTTTGAGGGGGCATGCTCTTGTAAAAAGAGCAGCCTTGCGTGTACGTAGGTTGTCCAAGGCCAACCCGCATATGTACTCGGGCAGGAAACCACCATCCTGTGTACATATGCGACTATGTACAAAACAACCCGCGTACACATTTGTAGACCTTGAAAAAATAAAATACAAGTACTGAATCTCCTCCATTTTTCCATGAAACAGGATGTATGTTCACTGGAGGGAGATAGAGCATGAGGAAATTGATGTTTTGGTCGAAGAGGACCCTATAGCCATTGTCACACTGAAACATTGTGGTCTATGGAAGTTCTTCTAGTGTCTGTTCATGAGGGCACAACCTAGGCTGCTCATTGCTCTTATAGAGTATTGGAATCCTGATGTAGAGGCCTTTATGCTAGAGGGTCAATCACTGACACCAAACATAGATGATATATACTTCTTGACTGACCTCTCAAGGATAGGGTAACCCATTAACTTGAGGATGTTTCATCTGGGGCCTTTCAACATCGAGGATTACATTCATATGTACTGTGAGGCTAGCACTAAGAAGGTAGGTTCTCAGCTGCCAATCCACAAGATCACCAAACTATATTTGTGTGAGATCTTACTCTTGATTGGGTGGATTACTAGATCCACATCCCTTCACCAGGCCTCTCGGGAACACATGCATTATGCCATTCAGTGTTTGGAGGCCACCATTTTTTACTGGAGTACGACCATGTTGATATGCATGAAGAGGAAACTTACAGAGTGTCGATGTCATACTAACAAGAACTTCAGGTTTGATACCATTTTGTGCTCCTTCTTATTCGAGAGGGTGCCTAGTCTTAGTCCTAGAGAGACAGTATGGGGGTATGTAGCCTCCTTCCCAGCAATGACCAGGTGGGAAACATTGTTGTCTCGACAGAGTGGAGGGAGGACCATAAATGCCTTCGATGAAAAATTCTTTGACTGGTGGGCACAACAAATCCCGGTGATCGAGGATTACCCGTACACAGGGATCAACTTCACTAGAGACCCGAACATACCTATACCTCCCGGAGAGGAGCGAGGTGAGATAGGTAACATACTTTTTTTTAAAAATTATTTAATTTTTAATTTTTCGTTTATATCCTTTTTATGCATGTATAGAGTATTGACTTGTGTATCTGTTATGTAAATATGTGGGGCCTATGCGACCAACAGACTTCGCTAGGAATCAATGACGTCCTTGACCTCAGGCTAGACCAGCAGCAACCAAAGGACCAATAGCTGTAGGGGGACCCCTAGCCAGAGAGGCTGACAAATTTCTGCGATGAGTGGAGCGCAACCTCACTGCACTCACTCGTGATGTACCTATGGTTGAGATCAAGGATGTCCCCCCTTCTATGTAGCCTCATGTAGTAGGGGTGCCTCAGACTTGGGTCCAGTTATTCCAGGGTTTGGCCAACGATTTTGTACACTATAGTAGGGCCAATAGGCCTCGTACTTAGATAGCATAGACCATTGATGTGCTGAGGGCACTTTTTGTACATGTATTTTTTGAGGGCATTAGCCCGACGATGTATACTGGACACTTTTGAGGATTTCATGCCCACCTATGTACTCATGACACTAATTATATATATATATATATATATATATATATATATATATATATATATATACATCTTTTTTTGTCTTATGGATGACATTTTTTATGAATGTATTTACATGTGTATGTGTGTGCAACATGCCAATCTAAAATTTGATTAGCTAGAGTATCTGTTAGATGATTAAATCTCCTAGGAACATGTTTATACGTAACACAATTGAATGATCGCTCTAAGAGACGTACCCTAAGGAATCGTCAGTGCAGAGTGGGATCATAAACACGGTAGACCCCATTTAACTCAGACACAACCAAATGAGAATCTAGGTAGACCCGGAGGTGAGAAATGCCATGTGACAAAGCGTCACAAAATAGTTCTATCACTCCATTGTATTCAGAAACATTGTTTGTAGCGTCGCCTAGACAAATACCTTTGGAAGATAGCAATGTGCCTCTATGTGTGAAAATCACCCAAGCTGCGGAAGCAAGCCTTCGAGTGTGTCATCTAGCACCATCCGCGAACCCAAAATAAACCTTCGATTCATTTGACATCTTCCACAATGAAAAATAAGACATAAATAACTACACATCCACAAAAAAAAGAGACAAAATGTATAATAAGCTATAAATATATACAAGAAATCACCCTAGGTGACCGACCTAAGAGTAGTACTTCTTGTGGTAGAGCCAATTTCTAGGCTCCACCAAGGAATTTACCTCAAAATCAACCAGGTGGTAAGCACCCTTATTCATGACCTATTTTACAATGAACGATTTGAACCACATGGGTTTGAACTTGCCTGTCCCCAGGGGATCTTTGTCTTGATCATAGACTAGGACAAGATCACCTTCAGAGAAAATCTGAGGATGAACATACCGATCATACTAACACTTGACTCGTTTCTTATGAGCCTCATTTTCTAAGGCTACATCACAACGCTGCTCATCGAGTTTCTCGAGATATAGAAGGTGTTCCTCAAGCAGTGAAGTGTCTGATAGTAATTCCACTACCAACTTTAAAGAAGGAATTTGACACTCAATAGGTAAGACTGCTTCCAGCCTGTATACGAGTTGAAAAGGTGAAAAACCAGTGGCAATATTCACAAACGTTCGGTAGGCCCACAAAGTTGAATATAACATCAAATTCCAATTTGACTTGGAAAAATTGATCGTTCGTTGAATAATAGTCTTGAGAGAATTATTCATAGCTTCAACCTAACCATTCTCTTACGGGTAATAAGGTGACGAATGTTCTTGTTTGAACCCAAGATTTGACGTTAACTCGGTCATCATTTTGTTTTGGAAGTGAATGCCATGTTTAGTGACAATCTCCTTCGGGATACCAAACCTTGCTACTATCTTATTAAAGATGAAAATAGTCATTGTTTCACCATCATTGTTGAACATTGGCATAGATTTGACCCACTTTGTGAAGTAGTCTACTGCTACGATGATATAAGGATGCCCTCTGGCTGAGGCTGGGTGACATGTAGTAAAGTCAATCCCCCACTTGGTGAAAGGACAAAAAAAAATGACTGGAAACATAGGAGCAGGATGTGCCTACATCTTCTGACAGAAGATCTAGCAGGTGTGGCACTTCTTGACCACCTCAACACAATCCTTGATTAACGAGGGCCAGAAATAACCTGCACATAGAATATTTTGGGTTGTTTCCAACCCATACAAATGACCGCCACATACTCCAGTGTGATAGCCGTTCAAAACAAGCTATGCTTATTCATGGATAAGGCATCGACAAAGAATGCAATCTATGCCTGAACGATACAAAGTGTCATTGAGTATAAGATAGTTTCACGCCTGGTGTCGAATTCGTTAATGCTCATCGTGGGAAGCAAAAGAAGGGCACTTAAAATTCTAGAGATACACAAGTATATCTCCATACCAGGGGTCCAAAGATGCAATTAGAAAAATATCTCCCTTAATAGGTGACTCTTCGGGCATGATATCACTAGACTCAACTGAAAGTTTCGAAATGAGTTTGGCAAAGACCAATGACTTTGTGGATTTTGTAGAAACAAAATCCAATTCAAATTCCTATAATATGAATATCCATCTACTAACATTTCCGCCAATGACTTGTCGTGTTAATACGTATTGGAAAGGGTTGACAACGACAATGACAGTGGTCTTGCGAAGCAAAATGTAGTGGTGAAACCGTTGGACAATATGAACAACTTCCAAAGAAATTTTCTCGATGTGAGAATAGTTATATTTCGGTCCAACCAGGCCTCGACTAAGGTAATATATAATGTTCTCTTTGAGAAGATCATATTCCTGAAGCAAGATCATGTCGATGGTTGACTTCGTAGCAACCAAATACAACAAGAAATCTTTGTTATAATCAGGAGGTTGGAGCAGAGGGGCAACCATCAGGGAACATTTCAATGCTTCAAAGGAGCATTGAGAAGCTTCATCCCAACATAATGGGACCCCTTTTTTCAAGATACGATAAACCCTTTAGTGATCTCGGCGTAATTTGTGACAAAACGCCGAAGAAAAATTGCTTTCCCCTGTAAGATCTGAAGTTGGGGTATCGTGCACGGGGGAGGAAATTGAACTATCACCTCAACCTTGAGAGGATTAACCATGATCCATATTGTCAATACAATAAAACCTAAGAGACAACTTAACGTCATGCATAAACTGCACTTGTTAATATTCAAGCGAATCCGATAGTAGCGACATCACTCAAATATTAGTTGAAGATGGGTGGGATGATCAGATCTCTTGCAAGATCATGATGCTAGATCATCAAGGTATGCCTCGAATATGTGTCTAAGTTCGTGAAAAGAAAATGACATGGCTCGCTAAAAGGTAGCTCCAACATTCTTCAGGCCAAAAGGCATTTTACGATACATGAATGTTCCCCAAGGAAAAATAAAAGTTGTTTTATGTTGGTTCTCGGGTTTGATTTGAATATGATTGTATCCTGAGAAAACATACATGAACGAAAATACCTCACAGCCTGCACATTCATCGAAAATCTAATCGATAAATGGGGTAGTGAAATTGTCTTTTGGATAGGCCTTATTCAAATCACATAAGTCCATATACACGCGAATTGTGCCATGTTTCTTGTTAACCAGAACCATGTTTGACACCCATCCCATCAACTGTACAGGGTAGATAAATCCGTCTTTGAACAATTTTTCTACTTCTTCCTTGATTGTTTCCACTTTTTGAGTATTTACAGGACAAATATTTTGTTGGACTGGCTTGGCATCATGATAAGTCATGATTTCATTCTTGACAATTCGTGGGTCAATGCTTGGCATTTCCTCGTAAGACGAGGAAAAAAAATCACAAAATTATTTGAATAACTCGGTGTAAGTTTGAATCTCTTTGGGGGAGCAATCCAATCCAACGAAAACATTCTCCACAATCCCAGGGGTTTTGGATATATTAATTGGAACCATTGTAGCAATGATGTGACATCCTTGGCCTCACATAGGTCGGGGACAAGCCACTCCTCAGACACTTTACTTAGCTCTGAAACCATCTTTGTAACATTCATAGCCTTAAACAAACCAAACCATGCTACTACTGAACACTCTTTCATGCTCAGATACCAGTTTGTAACATCCCCGACCATTCATGTCGGGCCACGCTACACTGGAGAACACATCCGTTCTCTATGCGGAATGTACGGTAACATACTTAGCATCATAGCTAAGTTATGTCTCATATAATTTTCTAACTGCGTGAAATTAAAACATATGCACACACAAAACTCTTGTGGAAGCTTAATATATATAAAACGTGAACATACAAATACGCTATGTAAATGCATGGATTCACACTGAAAAGCAGTAAACATATACATGCAATACCCATAAACATACAGACAACTATAATCCTGCATAGGATAAACCCATAAAAATAACACGTGAATAACAATGCAACATGTAAATTAATCACATAATTGACACTTATATTTGTGAGAATATCACCAACTTCATGTAGAACTTCCACGAACCTCCCAGCCTTAGACCACATTGTTCATCACTCTCAACAGTGAGTCACCGCCGAGATGGGACTAAACTCCACCCGAGTAAAGGGTTCCTAACCGGGCTAAAGGCTCATGAACAACAAGAAAGACCCCGTCTCAGGTGCTCACTCAACTAACAACCTACAGTCCCTCATTCCCCACATGCCTGTCCCACCCAACGAAGTGTGCCCTTTCTCTGCTCAATAGTCCCTCGGCTGTCCCACTTCCCTTCCAGGGCTTCAACAACGGGCCTGATAGGAAGTCTCAGAGCCCTGGAACTGTAGTTCAACACCTTCAAGAAATCAATCCCCAACAATTCTCTCACCCAGATAATTTCTCACGGGCATGAAAACCCACCTCTTCAATATCCCATGGGCATGACAACTCGCTTCTTCAATCCCGCTCCCAAGCTAACAGTTACCCAACATAAGGCTTTGGATACAAGTTCGGGTAAATTCATGAAGATACAAATGATAGCTCAATGGATGCCAATACTCCTGGATGATTGACTGCATATATTAGTGATGGATGAATCAAGGAAAGATGATGGTCTAAATGATGGAGATCTCCCCGAAATGAACTAAGTCCAACAATATGTATGCATGCCCCTGACTTGACACTTGTCATATTGGAAGCTACTTTGGCCCACTTGGCCCCAACTTAGAACTTAGGATAACATAATTATCCATACTTTATGATTTAAGAAATATTAATATAATATTCCTTAACTTAGCCCCTTTCCTTTCCCTAACTAGTGGAGTTTAGTCCCCCATCTCTTTTATTGTGGTCGGTCTGCATGTAGTGATGTATTTTATATTAAATATAAAATATGTACAAAAATAGGTGCACTGGCCTTTAACATCTAGGCTCTCCGGCCTAATCAAAATATAAGCATCCTAGCTTATAATACTGGCTCACCAACCTATAAAACATATCAGATACACAAGGCTTCTTGGCCTCTACATCGCGCGCATTTAAGATGTTGTGCGCGGGATCCCAAAATGTGCACACTTCTTCATTTTACTGCACAGTACATGAGCACACTATGCCATGAAACGTGCACACCAAAATGATAACAAATCATCTCACCAACTTATGCACATTTGTATTTACATTTGCAATTGGGTTCAGCCTTAGGGATATTACAATCCCCTCCCCTTATTTATGCACTGTCCTCAGTGCATCATGTACCCATGTACAACTAAATTTTAAACTCCTCCAAAAAGATGCGGGTATTCTGCCCGCATTGCATCCTCATGCTCACAAGTAGTGTCCTCAGGACCGTACTAGGTCCATTGTACCTTTACAAGCCCTATGGCTCGATTTCAGAGATGTTTGATTTTCTGGTCCAGAATGCGCATCGAATGCACTTGAAAAGTGCCTTCTTGCTCCACCTAAATCACATTCCAATCAATAACATGATTAACATTAGGTATATATTTCTTTAGCAAGGATACATGGAATACATTATGAACATAAATAGATGCAGACAATTCAATCATATAAGCTACTGGACCAATCCTCTCTAGGATTTCAAATGACCCACAATAGCGAGCTGCCAACTTTGAACACTTTCCCAACTTCAGGGAACTTTTGTTGGCTTTCACTTTCAAGAATACATGGTCACCCACTTTAAATTCCCTATGAGTTCTTCCCTCATCAACATAGATTTTATGCCTATCTTGGGCAACCCTTAAATTTTGTTTTATTTTCAACATTTTCTCTTCCATTTCCCTGAGCAATTCTGGCCCAACCACTGCTCTATCTACTGGGTTATCCCAACTTACCGGTGTGTTGCACTTTCTTCCATAAAGTGCCTCAAATGGGCTCATCTTTAGAGATGCTTGGTACCCATTGTTATAAGCGAACTCTACCAAGTGTAGGTAGTCTTCCCATTTTGATGGTTTATCCATCACATACATCCTCAACATATCGTCAATCACTTGATTCACCCTCTCTGTTTGTCCATCTGTTTCTGGATGACAAGTTGTACTAAAATTCAAATTTGGTCCAAATCCATTAAATAATCCCTTCCACAATTTTGAGGTAACTTTTGGATCTCTTTCAAACACAATTATCTTGGGTATGCCATGTAACCTAGCAATCTCCCTCATATAAACATCAACAATGTTCGTTTCCTTGTGAGTGAGCTTAACCAGAATAAAATGGGCATCTTTAGTAAGCTTATCCACCACTACCATGATAGAATCATGTTTCTTGTTCGTTCTGGGTAGTTTGGTAATGAAATCCATGGTTATAACTTCCCATTTCCACTCAGGAATGGGTAAGGGATATAGCAAACCAGCTGGGTGTCTATGCTTAGCCTTTACTTTTTGACATTCCAAACATCTGACAATAAAATCAACAACCCCTTTCTTCATGCCTGGCCAACAATATTGGATCTTGACAAGTGCAATAGTTTTCTGACATCCTGGGTGCCCAGCATAAGGCACATTATGCATTTCCCTCAGTATCATATTTTTCAATTCCTAAAAGTTTGGTACATAAATTCTGCCCCTGTATATGAGAATTTCATCCTCATCCAGCTTGTATTCTTCATTTTTTTGCTGCAAATTACCTTGCTGTAATTTTGCCACTAAATGCTTGTATTGTAAATCTGATTTGGCGGTCTCTATAATTCTATTTTTCAAATTTGATTGATACATGCTAATGGTTGTAGCATGCATTTCATGCACTCTTCTGCTGAGTGCATCAACTACTTTGTTCTCTTTCCCCTTGATATGCTTTATATCAAAGTCATATTCTCTTAGAAATTCTAACCATCTGCTTTGCCTAGCATTTAAAGTTGGTCGATCAAACAAATATTTTAGACCATTGTGGTCTGTCATCATCTCAAACCTTTTCCCCATGAGGTAGTGTCTCCATTTCCTCAAGGCATGTACTATGGCTGCCAACTCCAAATCATGAGTAGCGTAGTTTCTTTAATGCTCCTTTAACTTTCTTGAATCATAACATATAACAAACCCATTTTGACTGAGGACTCCACCAAGTCCCTCTTTACATGCATCTATGCATACAATGAAGTCTTCATTTGGGTCTACTATCCTTAATATTGGAGCACTTGTTAATAATTGTTTCAAGTGTTGGAAATTCTTTTCACAATCCAATGTCCACTGAAACTTCACACCCTTTCTTTGCAATGAAGTGATTGGGTGTGCAATCTTTGAAAATCCTTCTATAAATCTCCTATAGTATTCTACAAGGCCCATGAATGATCTCACCTCTGTCACATTCTTTGGCACTGACCATTCTCTAATGGATTTTATCTTCTTAGGGTTCCCTGCTTTCCCATCCTTTGAAATGATGTGCCCCAAATAATGAATTTGCTTCTGGTAAAATGAGCACTTGCTTAATTTGGCGTACAATTGATGCTCCCTTAATACTTGCAAAACCATCCTCAAATGATATTCATGCTCTTCTTTTGACTTGGAATATATGAGAATGTCATCCAAAAAGACAATGAAAAACTTGTCTAAATATTCTCGGAAAACACCATTCATTAAGCACATGAAAACAACTGATGCATTTGACAACCCAAATGGCACCACTGTGAACTCATAATGACCATACCTTGTCCTGAAAGCGGTCTTTCTGATATCTTCCTCTTTAAGCCTTCTGATGGTATCCTGACCTGAGATCTATCTTTGAAAAGATCTTTGCATCCTTCAATTGATCAAAAACATCATCAATCCTTGGCAAAGGATACTTGTTCTTTACAGTCACTTTATTCAACTATCTAAAATCAATGCACAATCTTAATGTTCCATCTTTATTCTTCACAAACAATGTTGGGGCACCCCAAGGTGACACACTTGGGTGTATATACCCCTTCTTCGTAAGCTCTTCAAGTTGCATTTGCAGCTCCTTCAGCTCTGGTGTACTCATTCTGTAAGGTGTCTTTGATATTGGAGCTGCTCCATGCATTAGATTTATAGAGAAATCAATGTCCCTCCTTAGGGGTAGTCCTGGTACCTCCTTGGACACATATTCAAAATCTTCCAGGACTTCATAATGTTCCAAATTTGGCACCTTATCTCTAGGTGTCTCTGCCAAATGAGCTGCAAATATTTGACACCCTTTTCTGTAACATTTCTTCAGCTGCAATGCTGAAATCTCTTTGATGGCTACCGCCTTGGGAATTCCCTGCACTTTCCTTAGTTTCCCTTCCTCATACAAGCAAGTAAATGCTTTGTTATGGCAGTCTAGGATGACATGCTATTGGTCCAACCAATCCATCCCAATTAGACAGTGATATGAACCTAAAGGAAAGATGTTCAAATATACCTGGGTGTTCAATCCATTCATGTCCATAAGACATGACTTAACCATCTCATTAACTTTTCTTTTGTCCCCTGTGGCCAACTACACCAACCAAGATTTCCCATTCTTGCTTCTTGGCAAATGCAAATTTTCCACCACCTTAGGATCTATATAGCTATGACTAGCTCCTGAATCAATTAAAATAACAATGGTTTGGTTGTTGATCATACCTTCCACTTCAATCATATGTGATTGATATTCTACTTGCTTGTTGTCCAGGGCTGCATAGATCCTAGGTATCTTTCTGCCCATGTCCTCCACTATTTCATCTTGTTGTACATTATGAACAATCCTCCCTTTTTCACCTCTATGAAGACAATTTTTGAACATGTGATCCCCTTTACAACCCCAACATTGAATAGGTGGTTGCCTTGGCCTTTGACTTCCTGTGTCCATCGTTATGGGTTCCTTAGGAGTTTGCTGTCCTTGTGGACTATTTCTAAATAATGGTGGCTTAGACCCCTTCTTCCTTTGATCCATCTTGAATTTATTTTTGTCTTCCCAATATTTTTGGAATGCTGGCCTTGATTTTTGTTGATCATATAGGAATTTAGATCGCCTTATGGTCTCCTCGAATGTATTGGGATCATCATACTGTATTTTGTCACTGATGAATGATGGTAATCCACTCAAATACCTTTGAATTTTGACTATCTCATCCTTGATGAAAGAGACATACTTCAATAGTTCTAGAAACCTTCTCTCATATTCCTCAATTGTCATACTCCCAAGCTTGAGTTCAAAGAACTCTTTCATTTTCTTGTCATAGTATCTCTTAGCCAAGTATTTCTTCTCAAAATACTTCTTGAATCTTCTCCAAGTAACACTTTTCTCTTTGATGTGTTGCACCTGCACAAGATGATCCCACCACATGGATGCTTTTCCTTTGAGTTGATAGATGGAAATTCTACCCTCTACATGAGAGGAATAATTATGCAATTGAAAATACTTTCTCATGCCCAACAACCATGTCTATGCATCTTCATCCTTCTTGTGCTCATCATCAAATTTAGGAGGTTTGATTTTGTTCATTTCTCCTCGTAGTTCATCCACCCTAGACCTATCGTACTTTCTGACAGGGGATGGACTTGAGCTGCTGTGTGATCTCTTATTGGAATTCCTTGGGGAGTGGTGGTGATGCCTGCTAACACTTCTTGTTTTTATTTTCTCATCATGAGACTTGTGACTTCCTGATTTGCTCGAGCCACTCTCCTTATCCAATTTCTTTTCTATTATGTTCAAGTTCTCCAATAACTTCATGTTGAAGTCATCCTGCTGCTCCTTGGCTCTCACAAGCCTTTCATTATCAGCTTTATGGATTTGAACATCCTTCTGTAAATTTTTAATGGTCTCTGCCATATTTATGTTTTCATCCCTTTCTTCACCATGTCCATTGGAGTTGGTTCCTTTCATGCTCAAATGGACATCCATCCCTCTAACTTCATCTTCCTGGCTGTAATTTATTGGTGCCTCTTCCATTACTCTGGACTCTAAACGGATCTTGATATGATCTAGTTGTTGTTAACTCTGCAAAATGTGCAGCCAACAAAACTTGTCAGACTGTCTGTTTCAGCAATTTTATGAAAAATATGAACCATTTTGGTTCAATAATTTATCAGAAGCCTCTCTTCTGATTTCCTAAAACATTGAATTCTCAATCAATTTTCTAGGTGGATAATTATATTCCAGTGTCCAAGACCTTTCCAACACCTGCTCACAAGCTCAATTCCGAGTCTTGAGCAGAAAATTATGGCTTCATGGAGCTAGTCGGGGTCTTATAGTTTACCCTTCACTATTTCTGTTGTTCTTCCCCCTTCAAACAACTTCGCACAAACAAATTTCAATCCATGCTCCTGTATTTTCCATGTGCTACAAAATCACAATTAAATCGTTCTTCGTGCACTTTACAACCACTGTGTATCACTTCTTTGTCACGCCAATAACATGCACACACTTTTGTGTTGCGCGCCAATAACTACCACGCACAATTTTGGTTCTTGCACTATTACCCATTGTGCACAATTTTTGTATCACACAATGATATTCCACATGCATTTTTCTCTATGCATTGCACCATGCCAAAGTTCAATATGCCCCCACCACGCATCAATACTCTACACGCACATGCTAAACTATCGTGCGACAACATATACCCATATTGCGCGTGTGCCAACCAAACTCCACTACGCTCTGCCAATACTGCATACACCCTGCACACCCTTATTGTGTGTGTGTACACCACACACACCTTCTTATGCATGTGCACTCTACGCAATGCCAAATTTAGTGTGCACACCCACACACCATATTCTTCTACGTGGCGCCACAATTTACCATGCGCTCCAACACGCTAACTTTCCTGCGCTGTACCTACACGCTAACATTTTTCATGCGATACCTGCATGCTAACCTTTTCCGCTCCATCTATCATGGCTTCACTGTAACTTCAAATTCGACCAATTCCAGTTTAGAATTTTCCAGGACAGATATTAAATCAGTAATATCTCATCACTTGGCTGAATTTCTCCATTTTCTCATGAATCCATCCACAAAAATTGGGGCTTTTCCCCATTTCTGCCCTATTGTTGTTACTTTTTGCTATGGATTCTCTACAACTGAAATTTGGCCACTTCGAATTAAATCCTCTGTGAATTTTTTCTTCAACTCAATTTGCTCAGCCCATTCAGGCTCAGTGTTGAAAAATGAAGCTCTGATACCAATTTGTGACATCCCTGACCTCACACAAGGTGGGGACAAGCCCTCAAACACTTTACTTATCTATAAAACTGTCTTTGTAACATTCCCATCCTTAAACAGGCCAAGCCATGCTACTACTGAACACTCTTTCATGCTCAAATACCAATTTGTAACGTCCCCAACCATTCATGTCGGGCCACGCTACACTAGAGAACACATCCGTTCTCTATGCAGAACGTACGGTAACATACTTAGCATCCTAACTAAGTTATGTCTCATATAATTTTCTAACTACGTGCAATTAAAACATATGCACACACATAAATCTTGCGGAATCTTAATATATATAAAACATGAGCACACAAATACACTATGTAAATGCATGGATTCACACTGAAAAACAGTAAACATATATATGCAATACCCATAATCATACAGACCGCTATAATCCTCCATAGGATAAACCCATAAAAATAACACATGAATAACAATGCAACATGTAAATTAATCACACAATTGACACTTATCTTTGTGAGAATATCACCAACTACGTGCAGACCTTCCACGAACCTCCCAGCCTTAGACCACACTATTCATCACTCTCAATAGTGAGTCACCCCCGAGATGGGACTAAACTCCACTTGGGTAAAGGGTTCCTAACCAGGCTAAAGGCTCATGAACAACAGGAAAGACTCCATCTCAAGTGCTCACTCAACTAATATCCTACAATCCCTCATTCCCCACATGCCTGTCCCACCCAAGGAAGTGTTCCCCTTCTCTTCTCAATAGTCCCTCGACTGCCCCACTTCCCTTCCACGGCTTCAGCAATGGGCTGGATAGGAAGTCTCAAAGCCCTGCAGCTATAGTTCAACACCTTCAGGATATCAATCCCCATTAATTATCTCACCCAAATAATTGCTCACGGGACTGACAACCCGCCTTTTCAATATCCCACAGGCCTGACAACCCGCTTCTTCAATCCTGCTCCCAAGCTAACAATTACCCAACAAAAGGCTCTGGATACAGGTTCATGTAAAGTCATGAAGATACAAATGATAGCTCAATGGATTCCAATACTCCTGGATGATTGACTATATATCTTAGTGATGGATGAATCAGGGAAAGATGATGGTCCGAATGATGGATATCCCCTCGAAATGAACTAAGTCCAACAATATGTATGCATGCCCCCAACTTGACACTTGTCATGTTGGAAGCTACTTTGGCCCACTTGGCCACAACTTAGAACTTAGGATAACATAATTATCCATACTTTATGATTTAATAAATATTAATATAATATTCCTTAACTTAACCCCTTCCCTTTCCTAACTAGTGGAGTTTAGTCCCCCATCTCTTTTATCGTGGTCGGTTTGCATGCAATGATGTATTTTATATTAAATATGAGATATGTACAAAAATAGGCACACTGGCCTTTAACATCTAGGCTCTCTGGCCTAATCAAAATATAATCATCCTAGCTTATAATATTGGCTCACCAGCCTATAAAACATATAAGATACACAAGGCTTCCTGGCCTCTACATGGCACACACTTAAGATGTTGTGCGCGGTATCCCAGAATGTGCACACTTCTTCATTTTACTGCGCAGTACATGCACGCATTATGCCATGAAACGTGCACACCAAAATGATATCAAATCAGCTCACCAACTTATGTACATTTGTATTTACATTTGCAATTGGGTTCAGTCTTAGGGATATTACAAATGATTTCCATGTTACATTTGGAATAAACTCCGTGTGTAGCCAGAGGATTGATAGGACAAGGATTATCTCCATTCATGGTCAAAACAAATTCTCCTTCCTCAATTCTCCTTAACTCAAGAAGGAAGTAAGATCTATGATGTAGATCATCCCAAGGTCTATCGGGACCAGTCATTGCCTCGAGAATCACCTCGTTAGAGGGAAAGACCAAGTCTAAAGGATCTTGAGTGGTAAGAGAATCTTGAGCCCAGTTAGGCTTGATAACTAGATCTAACTCATGTGGGGGAGCCAGATCAGGGTTGGACGAAGTCTACTGGACAATGTTGTACACAACCTCAGCTGCGGATAAGGGCATGGCCATGCCAGAGTGACCTATCCCTTCCATAGAAGCCGATGGGGAAGGTAAATTCCATTGATCGTTAAAGTAACTCGATCGAAATGACGATACTTGCAAAATTGCAGGCCTTGGATGGTTAGGAACAACCGATAAAAGCCTTACATCACTAGAAGGAGACGGTTAATCAAAAGGTCCCATCAATGATGGAAACAAACTGACACCTAAGTTGACAGTTCTAGGCTGCAGATTATCAATCATTGGGACCATGGAAGCCCCTGATGAAGGGTCAGGACGAGAGAAATACAATTGGTCAATGGTCACAAAACAACCTTCATGTGGAGAACACAAAACCCAAAAAACCATAGCAATCACTGCATGCATCGCATAATTCCAAATCCTTCCTAACAATAGTTTGTTGTCAAAAGGCGCATCAACCACTTCAACTTCGACACACACAATTTTACCTCCCAGTAGCACGGGGAAGGAAGGAATAATTATGTGTGGTATAAACGAGTGACCGCCAAATGTTGTAAGAAAAGTAGGTGACAGAGACAACTTAGGCTGGAAAATGGCCTTCCAACATGCCAACGACATCACGCAAGTCGAAGCAACCTCATCCACCACTGTACAAATTTTTTTACGTGTAAAATATTTTGTGGTGTAAGCCACTACTATATGGAAGGAAACATGGTGAGGAAGACGAGGTTTTAAGTCAGTTGGATCGAAAAAAATCACTCATGGGTTACAAGTCTTTGCCACTCCCAAGGCATACAACAAATCTTTTCTCTGTGAGGGGAAAGTCTGGAGGACTTCCAAAGAAGACATCGCACAAGGGGTTTGTTCCAAATCCTCTACAATGGAGTAGTTCTGGGTGGCCCTCATGTTTGGATTATGAGAATCCTTCTTAAAAACACCTTTTGGGATGCGAGTCATTGTTTCACCCACTGCCTTCTCAATTTGGAGAGGATTCAGTGGGTTAGTGGCTTCCTTTCCCTTCTTAGCAGATTTCAACATTCTGTAGTCTGAGGCCCTTGTCATTAAATGAGCCTCGACATTCATCATGTAAATATTTAGGGCCGGGTTATTATTGGTAGGCACGGGGGGTCCCTGAGTGCCCCTTGCTGCGCTCGTGGATGTTGAAGCCCGAGCCATGTTTTTTCCTTGTGGAAAAGGGTTCGTTAGCATAATAGGTTGTTGTTGCGCTAATAGCTTCTGAGCTTCTACAAGCCGAGGGCATAGATGAGTCGGGTGGTCTTTCATGCAGATATTACACAGATACTTTGACTTCTGCTTCTCCGTTTTTCCCCTGCCAACATTATTAGTAGCCTTTTTATCCCCTTTACCCTTATTATTTCATTGTTTCTTCTTTCCCCTGGGCTGCTAGTTGGCCTTGGGATTCATCGACTGCACACTGTGTACATCCGATGTTTGGGTAGGGGGAACAACCGAACTCAGAGTCTGGATGGACACAGTCTGTTGTATTGACAATTGTTGCAATTGATTTGACAACAGGTACATGGAATTTCTTTGTGTTGAGCCCACAATACTGTCGACATGGGGTCCAAAATTTTTCTTGGCCTTATCGAGAGTGGACTGCGACACATCTGGAAAGATCTCATAGAGAATGCCAGACTGAGAGTAGATCAGTTCAAGCTGTTGGGATGTCATAATCACCTCCTCTTCTGAAAACACTTCATAAGTTACTGTGTCCTTAGATACGTAGGGTACCAAAGACCTCAAAAAACACTCAAGAAAGAAAGAAGGAGGGAACTTGACCTTAATTAAGCTCTTTCTATGCCGCCACTCTTGGATATGATCAGAGATGTGGTCAGCCTTGGTTTTCTCAAAGTTGGGTAGCAATTCAGTGTCGACATCGTATCTCACAGGTAACTGGAAATGGTTCAAGAAGACCATTGTCAAGTCATTGAAGTAAGAGTACCTCGAGAAATCGAGCTCAATATACCACTTCGAAGAAACCCTTATAAGAGTCCATTGAAAAAGGCACAACTTGAAAGAGTCATCCTTCAGTGAGTTTGATGAGCACTGTTGGCCCTTGACCAAGTTTTGAGGACCCTTGGTCAGGTTTGACCTATTTTTTGGGACTTCGACAGGTTGTCAAAAGCGGAGCACAAGACGAAGCAGAGATCATGGGATCTCAGCCCCTTTTAGGGCCCTTTTTGGGATTCAGGATTATGTAATGGTTATGGGGATGTCGGCCCATGGATTTACCCATTCTTAGGCCTATTTTTTATTGTATAAATAAGTATCTAGGCGAAGTAAGTTGGGGGGGCGATATAAGTTTGATCTGTGTGATCAAAAGTGCTAAGTGATGAGTAGAGATTTCTTTTGTGCATACTGTATGAGGCTTGCAGAGCTCAGTGGAAGCGAGTGTAAGAGATTGATAAGAGGCTTAGTGCTGTAACCTAGCCTGGGGAGGAAGGATCTAGTGAGGTGCACATATATCATGTCCTCTGCGAAGTAGGGTTTTTGTGGCTCTATGCATGTAAGTGATTGAATAAGCTAATAAAGAAGGCGAAGAGTTGGTGGACGTAGCCCCAGGGTGGGGGTGAATCACGTACATGTTGTGTTGCTCTGCTTTGTGTGATGTTTTGATATGTTTATATGTTAATTTGCTTAGTTCTTTGATATAGATAAATGATAGATAGATACGTTAATTCTATGTGCTTAATAGTATGGATGAATACTAGATCTGATCTCTATTTTTATGCTTAGTGCTTGGATCTGTTGGATCAGTTGAATACTGCATTGTGATGTAATTAGGGTTTAACTGCATTGTAAACTAAGACTAGATATTGATGAACTATAACTGCTAAGTGCCCTATTAAGGTGTTACGGTCACAGATCTGTGTCCCAGCTAAGGTTGCAGACATTGGAGTCCTTCAACCACCCCTGCCTCTACCTCGGGTGATACTTCATATGCTTTGTAGGTGTTGCCGAAAGGGCCAGTAATTAGGGTTTTGTTGGTGCATTTTTGTAGCGTTGAACCTTGGGTCTTCCCTTTTGCCAAAAAATGGTTATCTTGTTGGTACATGAAACTGTGATTGTTGGGAACTGAGGAAGAAGAATCTATGTGTGAAGATCCGACCTGAAATTGTGAAAGATTTGTGCGTATATCTATCGCTCTAGTGCATAGATTCTACTCGATTTGTGAAGCTTTGTGGTAAGAAAAGAAGTCCGATCTGAAGAAAAGAGGTAAGATCTAAAATCTTTGTGCTTTGAGAAATGTAAAAGTGAGAATTTTTTCTTAGAAAGGCAAGATCTGCAAGCTCTATGCTCTGATAAAGGTAAGAATAGTGAAAATGTTTAGATCTGGAAGCTTTGTGCTTTGTTAAAGATTAGGGGAAATTTTTGTTTCTGAAGTATGGATCTAGGTATGTTTGATAAATTTGTCCTAGCTTAAAAACTAGGGCACTGATAGACGAAAGAAGATTTTATATTAGTAGATCTGATACGAATAGTGAAAGATATGTTATACCTATGCATAGAGAGAATGTTTGGACTAAAAAATGGATGCAGGATCCTTGAAAGATTTTTTTGCAGGTTAGCTACTATGATCCTAGTGTGTAGTACAGGAAAGGTTAGGGATCATTTAAAAGAAAACGAGGATTAACCCTTTGTTACAGTTGCAGAAGACCGAGACATCCGGCTAAGGAATTCCCTAGTAGAAGATCTAGTTGTCTTTGCTATAGAGCTATGGACCATGTAGTATTGGATTTCCCTAGAATGTTTTCTAAGGTTGAAAGAATGAATATGAACCAATAAAACCCTAAGGCATATCCAAAAACTGAGATTATGGTAGAACCCCAGAAAGAATCAGAGAAAGTATTTCTACAGATGAAAGAAACCATGAATGACCACCGACATATCAACTTATCAGAGATATTCAAAGAAAAAGAGTGCATTGAAGCAAGAATAGGAGACTTCAACATTGACTGTGTTTTGGATGAGGAAACACAGGTGAATATCATGACAGAAAGAACTTGGGAACTTTTAGGGAAGCCTGCTATGATTCCTTCATTGGGAGGAATAGGATTATTCATAGGAAAACTGATAACCCTATGTGGAAGACTTACCCAGATATCTATGAATGCCAATGGAATTTCGACAGAGGAAGATTTTGAGGTTGTTAAATTTATTGAGAACAACGGTGCATTTACTATGTTACCAGGAAAACATTGGATCATGAAGGACCAGACTAGAAGGAAATAAGAAAAAGTCTTAGAGCAGGAAACAAAAGAATTAAAAGATTTCATGACTAGGATGATCGCACAACTGATTGAAGAACATGAGAATAGATCAAAGCTACTTAGGACCAGAGTCTTGGATGTCAAAGTTGCAAGAACACAAGAAGACTTGCAGAATATTGAAGTACCTATCCCAGATAGAGAAGAAGTATTACCCTTGAATCTTAGGAAAGAATCTCAACAATGAAAAGTTACTATGCCAAAAGAAGACAAGAATCATAATGAAAAGAGGAATAATGAGACAAAGCTCACCGGAAAGAAGGCTTGCAAGCTCAACAAGAAGAGAGCAAAGATCGAAAAGTTACAAACAATTCCAGAGGGAACTTCACAGAAGGAAAATTTGCAAAATAGGAACTTCGTCGAGATATCAAGACATCATCACATGGCACTTCGCCATGGAGAAGCAATATAGACATTGGGAATAGTATAACCACTAGATCCACAACCCAAATGGGTAGAAAGGCATTTATGTTCAGACAACTCACCATCAGACCATTGGGACCGTGCCGTAATAGATAGAACTGAGTTAATGGAGGATTTTCAACTGTTGGAGAGATCTGTTGCTTCATTATCTATTTATTCCATCAAACCTTGCACCGAGGACACTTTTTCTAACCATGAATATGAGCCCACAACTTAGTTTATTCCGCATAGTGATCATCGCGCTATCACCATCTGTCCCATTGCATTGACTAGTTACTCTTTAAACCTGAGAGATTCAACCACGAGTGTGTATGTCCAAAGAACTTAGCATAGTCAAAGAGTCTATGAAGGAGGTACTCATTAACCTCATGACTGAAAGAGTAATGTGTGAAAGAGTAATTTCTATGGGTATACAAGCTTTGTCGACGAGAGGAGTGAAAGCCTCTTCGTCGACTGCTCGCGGATCTGGGCCATCCTGACCAATAGTAGATAAGAGAACCAAGCACAGAGATGACCTAGCAAATGCAAAGCTGATCCTGATAATATTGCCTGATTACATCCCGCCTCTGGTCGGCGTGGTGAGTCGAAATAGTGTGCCAAGATATTTTGAGTACACCATGGTTACTGTGTACCTCCCGAAGGGGATACGTGCAGTAAGAGCACAACAAGACAAGGTCGCAACGTTGAATTTCAATGACTTCAACCTTGGAGATCGCAAGAACCATAGCATGCTCGCCCCATACAGATACTTGACCAAGACGAAGGGGAAGAATTAGAAGATAATCCCCCAACCGTGGATGATGAACCTCGCGCAGTCCACACTATTGAACGTAAAAAAAATCCCACACTTCGGAAGGCACCAGGAAGTTAACACCTGTGTCAAGATACTACTTTCATGTTACCATGGCGGTTACTTATGGCTTGACCGCCGTATCAAAATTGATCTGACGCTGATCCATAGGATCACAGGATTGAGTATGCAAGGACCTGATCCACATGACTTATGTCCAAGAAAAGCCACAGATCACGCACTAGCACAAAATATCAAGGATACATACGACGATGTTGAGAAGGGGACGCGAGGCTACAAGGTAGACTCCATCCAGAATGGCACAATGCATCTATCATGTCAGTTAATTGCAGGGAAGCTAGTACGAAAGAACAGACCCACGCAGGTCACAGGCTTTATCGTTGACCTTTCAGGGAAGTGTGTGGAAGGTCTACGGATGAACTGATCGAAGTACCTAGTTAATCATCTTGAGCTGGATTGTTGCAAAGAATAGGATCAAGGATATGAATTCCATTTTAGATGGATCTTGATCCTCATCGTGTTTGTTTCTTGGGAAATGCTGAAAGGTGTGACCTTCCCAGACATCGAGCCATTTGAGTTGCTTGTTGTGAATATCACCACACTCTAGTACTCGAGTGATATGAGAAAACAGTGGCAGTTGAACGTTGTTTTTCACACATATTACCTCTAGCTGAAGAGAGCCATCGAAGCTGAACCTCTCATGACTCCGAAAACCCTACAAAGGTTCCAACACCTAATGAAGTTCTGCGTAGATCAACACCTCATCTAAATTACAACGTGAGTAGATGATCATAAGGAAGAGCTTCAGTCGTACTACAAGCTCACGGAAGAAGACCTTGAGGAGATCACTAAGGATTGGTCAAAAAACCTCCTTATTCTCACAGAACCTATAGAGATGTCTGATCTTGACAACCCAGAGACCACGCACAAAGAACCTGATACACCTGGAACAAGAAGAAGGAATAAGACCAAAGAGGTCCAAGACTTAAGCAACACCTCAGCCAAGACTGCTTCAGTATCACCTAACTGAGGGGGTAATGACGAAGTAAAAGAGATAAATGGAAAAGAAGCTGAAAAGAAACATAACGAAGTAACACCACCTAGAGATGAGTCTGATCCTTTGAAGAAGAGGAAGGTTTCTCCCTTGAAACCTTCTTCCCGGAAGAAATCCATAGCCACCATCACCAAGATGCAGACTGTACTCACTATGATGATTTTGACTTCGTCATAGCATCCCTAACCAACGCCTCACAGGAAATTGTGGAGAAACAAGAAGCCATGCAGGAGGAAATGTATGACAGAATTGAGGTCAAACTCTGAGGGGTACAACAAGCCCTTTAGTCCAGTCACGCAGTGTCCACTACGCCCCTGCAATCAGGAGAGCCAAAGTTGGGAGATGAGCCAACCCAACTCTACCGACTAGCTGATACGACCGAAGCTCGCATTCACCACATACAAGAAGAAATAGAATAAGCCACCGAGGCCTTGAAGCAAGTTCAAGAAGTACTCGTAGAACAACGTCGACTTGCAGAGTAGGAGAAGGTTGCTCTCTAGATGAAGTTTGAAAAAGAGAAAGCACAGATTCAACAAGAAAAAGAACAGTTGCTCGCAGAGCAACTCGAAGTGAAATAAGTAGTCAACATATCACTTCACTATGTGATAGGCTTAGAACCACAGGTAGACCGAGTCATGCATCAAGTAGAGTAGCTTGCAGAAGCTATCCAACAACTACAACAACAAATAGCAGACTTAGAGCTCCGCACAGTGCCCGACACCCCGCAGGATGTAAGGGATCAAAGAGAAGCAACTGCTCAAAGTGCAATTAAAAGAATCAAGGCCCTCACCCTGGAATGTAAGAAATTGAGTGATCACAGTGACCAAATGTATGAGAGACTCACTGAGAATATAGAACTGAAGACACTAGAGTCACAACTCCAAGAGGCGAAGTATCAAGTATAAACAATACAGGCACAGTTGAAGCCCCTGTCAGCTATTGAAAGGATGAATCCTTCCTAAGAGTAGCACACTACCCATCAACAACTCCACACCATTTAGAGAAAAGTCATGGAAGTGACTTAGAGGCTCCAAATTGTACAGGATGAGGCTTACCAACTATTCATAGAGATTGAAGGCTGAGGAGAAGAATTGGAGAAAGTTGTCACTGCAGATGAACAACGCCTAGAGGGACCTGTCAACGAAGAAATCATACAAGATTTTGTTGAACAAGAGGCCGTGGAACAAAAAGTCGAAGCAACTCAAGGATTTTGAAAAAGATCTACCTAGATCAGAGTGACTCGGGATGAGTCATAGGTGAGTGTTGATGGCATGTTGGCCCTTAACCAAGTTTTGAGGACCCTTGGTCAGGTTTGACCTATTTTTTGGGACTTCGACAGGCTGTCGAAGGAGAAGCACAAGACGAAGCGGAGATCATGGGATCTCAACCCCTTTTAGGGACATTTTTGGGATTCAGGATTATGTAATGGGTATGGGGATGTCGGCCCATGGGTTTACCCATGATTAGGCCTATTTTGTAATGTATAAATAAGTAGCTAGGCAAAGTAAGTTGGGGGGGGCGATACATGTTCGATCTGTGTGATCAAAAGTGCTAAGTGCTGAGTAGAGATTGATTTTGTGCATACTGTATGAGGCTTGCAGAGCTCAATGCAAGCGAGTGTAATAGATTGAGAAGAGGCTTAGTGCTATAACCTAGCCCAGGGAAAGAGGATATAGCGAGGTGCATAGATATCTTTTCCTCTGCGGAGTAGGGTTTTTGTGGCTCTGTGCATGTAACTGATTGAAGAAGCTAATAAAGAAGACAAAGACTTGGTGGACGTAACCCCATGGTGGGGGTGAACCATGTACATGTTGTGTTTCTTTGCTTTGTGCGATGTTTTGATGTGTTTATATGTTGATTTTCTTAGTGCTTTGATATAGATAAATGATAGATATATATGTTAATGTTATGTGCTTAATAGTATGGATGAATACTAGATCTGATCTCTATTTGTATGATTAGTGCTTGGATTTGTTGGATCGATTGAATACAGCGCTATGATGTAATTAGGGTTTAACTGCGCTGTAAACTAAGACTGGATATTGATGAACTATAATTGCTAAGTGCTCTGTTAAGGTGTTACAGTCACATATTTGTGTCCCAGATAAGGTTGCAGACACTAGAGTCCTGCAACCACCCCTACCTCTACCTCGGGTGAGACTTCATATGCTTCGCAGGTGTTGTCGAAAGGGCTAGTAGTTAGGGTTTTGTTGGTGCGCTGTTGTAGCCTTGAATCCTGGGTCTGCCCCCGTGCCAACAACCACCATAAATGAAAAGTCATCACATGATCACTTGGATCTTCACTAGGATTTCCCTCAAATTTTGGAATATCTGAAGGCAACTTAGTGAGCATAGGGGGCCAACATGGATCGTGACAAATTGGGTTGTTCAATAATCTCAACAAGTCTGGTAGATGTAGCATTTCTAAAAATGGTAGTTTCGGTTGTGAACTATTTACAGGAAAAGAGGGTCCTGGATTGTGACTGGCACCAGGTTGCTAGGAAAATTTGAAATGATGGCCAGAGTTCTGGTAGAAACCGTGGCCTTGACCAGCATAGGGTAACTACATCTGTTGGGGTATCATCGACTGAATCCTGAAATTGGACATCATATCTTGTGCAGGGATTGCTCCCTGCATTGTGGTCCAAGGACCTTGTAAGGGGATGTTCCCGGCCGATCTGACGGGCATGGGTATGGAGCCCTATCCAGGGTTCCATTGAGTATGGAAGGGGTTTCCCCCGACCGAGATCCCTTGTGAGGGAACTGATCCCTGCCAAGGATTCCAAACACCCTATGTGGAGAAAACTCCAATCGTCACTCCCTGTGAAGGAATAGTACCTTTCATCGGGTTTTTTGGACCAAAACTGGGGTTTCCCCAACTGAGACAACAACCGAAGTAAAATCATTGTTTCTAAAACACCAAACAAATAGAACGGAATATATCCCACTGATGTTGTATAAGACAAAGGTGGGAGAGGAGGTAGGATGCCCCCTGAAGTAGTATCTGTAACAGGAGTATGAGGAATCCCAGACGAAGTAACAACATTCACTTCCATTTTTGCTCATAGGACTAGCTGGGGATAAAAAGATGTCACCTCGGGAGGGACAATCAGAATCAATATCGGTGCCGACAAGTCGGTAGTCGGAGGGTTAGTTGGCCTGAGACCTTCTTCCTCAAGGTCATAAATGGTAGGTTCCTAGCGAGTTGGAAAGTCTCCTCGCGGAGCAGGCTCGGGCATATTTTCCTGTGGCCCAGTCATTTCGAACAACTCTTCTTGATCAAGTCTTCACCTCAACAATGGTGGAGGTGGCTCCAAAGTAACTGGTGACAGGTCTTGAAGACTTTGCGACTGGTGGAGATGTTGATATTCCACTTTGTGAAATGACCAAATGACATAGTAAGGCTTGAATAACATATAATAGAAAGCACACACTAAAAAACTTCCTAAATATAAATCAAGAAGTCAACCATCTAGTAGGAAGGACAATTACGCCAATCGACACTAGAGCAACTAATTGATGCAAGTGAAACTCGAACATGGAAGCACCCTCTAGGTATACTCTATGAAGTGTGATCTGACGTCTGTCCTAGGTACCACAGTATACCACCACAGTCACCTCTGTAAGTCCGTAAAATATGGGAAACTAGGTTTCTAGCTCGCAGCCAGTTACCAGGAAGGTACAGTCGACAGTCGGGAAGATCGTAATGAGCAGGATAACAAGTCTGAAGCCCTTCAAGGGTATCTAAAGAAAATGGTTCAGAATACAACTGAGGATATCAAATGAATTCTAGGTCTACGAAGCTCCGTAGGCAAATGTGATTGATATTGTTCTTGAGAAAGACCCTCAAAATACAATCCCCACTACGTTCAGTCCAACTTTGGAGGGATTACCTCCTCTACCTTTCCTCATGCGACCTCGTGTTTATCCCTTGTGTTAGTGGGGGGTCCTGGCTAACTCTTACGAAACTGGACTAAAATCATTCTCTAAATCAGACTCCAATGTTTGCTTTAAAGTGGCCTTGAAGAGTTTCCTCTTCACACCTAATTCAAGGTCCTAAAACCCTAAACTAGTTTGTGAACCCTACAAACATAAAAGTCTAATGTATTTTAGATTAGACATTATATGTAAGGCTTGATTTACTCAAAAGGTACGATAGTGAAACTAATGGTGCTATAAAGAGACCAATAAGGAAGATAACTTTAAAGTACTTGAAAGAAAAATTACTTCAAAATTAAAAACAAATTTTGTAACCAACTCTTTGTAAATTCAACTTATCTAACTGATATTTCAAGATCTTGTAAATGGAAGAAATCCTAAAAACTTGCTTTCTCTTGACTACAAACTACTTATGTTTCAGGAAATAAAAAGAACTTGGAAATAAAGACTCTTTTTCCTTTTGCAAACAACAAATTTAACTACTTTATCGAACTAAATGCAAGAAAATAAATTCTCTTTTTATTTTTTATTCTTCGAACTGCTTTAATGCGAAAAAACCGAAGTAATTTGTTTTTTTTTTTCCAAATCAAGAAACATGGACAAAGATAAAAATGAAAACAAGACTGGTAAAGACCCTAAGCCTACTGCGGATCGTAGGGTTTCAACCAAGAAACAAAAAGGTGTATCTCAAGACTTGACAGCTCACTCTAAACCTTTTAGGACAAACACAAGAAGACTAAGGAAACAAGTAAACTGGAACCTATACCCAAGCTATGGCCACAGACAGAGACTTTGGTTAATTCAAGAAATCCCTGAGAAGTGTGAACTTATATCAGGAAAGAGGCAAACTCCCTCTTTCTTAAAAATACTTTCATGAAACAGAGACGCAGGCTGTTGCACCAGCAACCTACGTATGTATGCGGGTTTTTTATTGTGCAGAGAACGTATGTACGCAGGCTGACCCAAAAAAGGGCACGTACACCTCTGAGTCTTTTCAAAAATAAAAAGACAAGGCAGAATTACAGGGCAGGGAAAGATGGTATGCACCTTGGAGGTGACCATAACCCCTTGACAGGCTCAATAAACTTGACTGAAACTCGAAAGGAAAACAAAAAACCAATCAATCAACCCAAAACCCCCTAAAGAACCCTAGAGAGATCCCCAATATGGTCGCTAATTCTGCTATTGGAAAAATCCCCCCTTTAATTATGCCAGGGTTTAAGATATAGATAGAGCGAATGACCGTTTAAAATTCAATCTAATGTCTACTCTACCCCAAACATACCAGAACAAATGAAAAGAAAGCAATAAGATAGAATATCGGTAACTGCACATTTTATCCCACGTCTGGTGATGATCTACTAAAGATTTGTAGTTCCAAAGATTACAAGTCTCCTCCCAAGGCTGACTTGCATCTAAAACTAGGCAAAAAAGGACTAAAAGCATGTTATTTCTATTCATGATTTAGGGTTAGATATCAAATGCTATGTATAAATCAAAGAAAATACACAAAACATCATCATTTGGGATAGGGAAAAGAGTTTCTTTTATTCATCAAACAAAGACTGAAACTTACAATTTGTGTCGGCCATCGTGTCGCGAACCTGGTCCAGGATCCTCTTTACAATGCTTCAAGTGTACCTTTAATAGGCCTCTTCTCTCAATATTATGATCATCTCAAGGGAAGGGAATGTATTGAATGGAAGAATAAGGGGATGAAGAGGGAATGCTGAGGAAATACCTCACAAAAGGTAGCAAATGCTTGGGCAAGGAAGGGAAGTGAAATTCGGAAAAGTTTCATTTTTCTTATGCTTGGATGTGAAATGAGACCCTAAAAACTCATTTTATATGACAAAAGGATGGTTATTCGGTTGGGTGACAGGCTATAGGAGGTGAATTGGTTGGGAAACCTCCAATAGCCCATGAATTTCAACAAATTCCTTACAAACTTTTTAATTTTTGCAACTTTTGCAAGCATACACGAGTTGTTTAGTGTGAAACAAGCGTATGTACATAGGATTTATATCATGCAACAAGCGTATGTACATGGGATGTAATGGAGCAAAACGTGTACATGCTCTAAAAAATGGTTTTTTAAGAAGAGCTCCTCAACAGTGCTTTGTCAAAATATGCAACTAAGAGAGCCAAGGTCATGTATGCATGAATAGGGCATTTTAGGGATATAACAGTAATACATACATGATCAATGAAGTCAAAGGAGAAAAATGTTGTATGAGAGTTATATCCCTCTCATATCATTAGTAAAGGGAAGCACAAGCTCATGGGGGTACCCCTTTTCCATTGATGTCAAAGGTGGAGAAGTTGCAAGTAGAGGAATAATTGCAGACACAATGAGAGCTACAAACAGAGGGAGTATTATAGAATTGACTAAGGGTTGCCATCAATGAAAAATGGGGAGATTGTTGTAAAAATGGTTTTCATTGATGTCAAAGATAGGGGGAGACTACATATTTCCAAGATAAATATTGCAAGATGGATATTGTTGGAAATATTGTTTTTGGATTTTTGATGCTCAATTTAGATACCATTATCTTTGAAGGAAGTTTTACCCTAAACACCTAGCTCAAATGGGAGCATAAGGTATATCGTTGGAAATATTATCCTAACAACTTCCAAATGGTATATGAAATTCCCTCTAACTCATTAAGAATAAGGGGATATGAATTTTTATGTCAGACAACTAAGCCAAAAAGTTCAAGTCATCCCAACTAGTCTTTATAGGTTGGCCCTAAAAGTGAGCACATAAAAACTATAAATACAAGATATATGCGTGCATTTGAAGATCATCCAAGAAAGAATAGGAATTAAAAGTGTGAAAAGGAGATATGAGGTGCACAAGAGGATATGGTGAGTATTATTGGGGTCTAAAGGTGCAGAAGAGGATTTTTCTTGGAGTTTTAAGGGTGCGTTATGAAGGACTAAGGTCTATGATGTTGCAAAGTGCGTTATTTTGAGGGTGTGATGCTACAATATGGAATTATATTATGGGAATGATGCTATGAGGTTTTCTCAGGAATGAAGGCTAAATCTGACTAAGGTTTGAATGCATGTCTCAAGTATGAAGCAAAGAGAGGCATTGGAGCATGAAAGTTAAGGGTATGATGATGCTATGAAATACATGAAGTATGAAGCATACAGGTGAAGTCAAAAGTACTATGTGTATGAATATATTAAGTTGGTGACTATACAGGTCTTACTGAGCTGGTTTTCAGAAAATAATATAGGTGTCTACGCAGATCTGAAATAGATTTGTGTCTCTTGCTAAGTTGGTGCTTAGTGGTGGGGATTAGTGTCTTTAGTAGATTGGTATCTACGAAGATCTGAAATAGATTGGTGTCTCTTTATAAGTTGGTTCTTAGCGGAAATGATTGGTGTCTATGAAGATATGAAAGAGATTGGTGTCTATTTTTAAGTTAGTGCTTAGTGATGGGGATTGGTGTCTCCAGTAGGTTGGTGCATACAAGCTTTGTAATTAGGTTGGTGCCTACAAACATTTATAAAGATAAGTTTTCGTAGTTTTCTCCCACAAGGGTTTCCAAGTTAAACTTTGTGTATCGTGATTTGAGTTTACATACATTTATTGTATTAAAGTTAATGAATGATTTATGAATGTTCAATTAAAGTAAAAAGTATCTTATACTGATTCATCCCCCCCAGTATAATCATAATCTCAACAGTGTGCATAATGGTGGCCTTTACAAGTTGCTTGTTAACCCTGTGGCACTTGTACATGCTAGTGGGAATCTAGGTGAACCTTATAGTCTTGAGGAGACATATACAAATCATGTGTGGTGAAATTCTATGGAGATAATTTCAAAACCTATTGTGGAATAAATTATTGATTCCAATCTTGTAGCTAATGAGAGTAGTGACGATTGTTGGGATGGGGTTGTTGGATTCTCTCATAAAGAGGGAGTTGACCTTGATGATATTCTTTCTCTAGTTACTAGAGGACTCTCTTGGAAATATGGATTTGAACCTGTTGAGGGTTTTACTTCAATTACCAAAGGTTTTGAGGTGTATTCCCGAGATACCCATGTTTACAAGTTGTTAGTTGCACTATGAGCTTGGTATTTCGAGATGAATGATATTTTTGTTGATCTTTGTTATTATGATTCTGATAGATCTAATACACTTCTATTTGTTTTGTTTGGATATGTGATTATCTTTGTAGGATGTACCAAACAACTCATGATGTAGTGTTTGAATATTTTGGCCCATGAATTTGATATCAACTATGTTGTAGTTTGGCAAGTTATTATTAGTCGAGTGTTATGTTCCTTCATATTCACAGGTGGTCAATTTTCTTTGGAGGTTCAAAATGTTGCAATAATAAATTGTTTTGTTGGACACATAGAGACTTCTAAAGATTGAAGAATCTACATTCCAATAGAGTGGAATACTATGGTAAGTGAGATGTGAAGTTTGATGAGAATGTATGGTCATCTAGATTGCAGGTATCTCCTTCAATGATTGAAGGGAGTGAGGAGGTTATTGTTCTAGAGGATATAGTAGAATTATATGCATGTGTGAATGAGAAGAGCATGAGGATATATATGCCCTCAACTTATACTCCAACACGCAATAATACAAGATGGATAACTCAAACATTTTCAAATGCACAAGAGCATGTAAGAGTGTCTAGATCATTGGTGAGGACTAGTATACCTCCTAGGAGATATGTTAACCATATTGCATTGGCTACTTCCATTTGTAAGACTTTAAATTATTTGGAGGATGTGATGTGTGATTCCTTGATGGAGGAGTGTGATGTTTGGGTGATAGTTCCTTTATAGGAGACAATGGTTGATTTTGAGACCACAACATGTTCAAATTTATATATAGCATGTTTGGTTGAGTTGTAGAGGGAGAATATTGGTGTTGGTGAAAACCTTTTCCTCATAAAGAGAGAGTGATAGATTTCAAGGTTACTTCAAAAGTGTTTACACCATGATTATGGGTGCTTCATGTGATTTGGGGTGTATGGTGTTTATTACCCTTGGTTTTACCATGATAGGCATACACGTTAGAGTTAGCTTGTTCTTTCCATGACTTGAATTGATACTTATGTGGCACACTTCCTTGGAGTGTTAGAGACCTAGATGGAATGGTGACCTTCTTCATAGGGTGCATTCCTAGATATTTTGTTTTCTTTCTTGGGCGAACAAATTTCTTTGGAGTAGGAGCATCAAGAATCTTGGAGGAGAGTATTGATCCCTAGATGGCATGGGGATAATTGGTTGTTTGCATGGAGGATTGCACTTGATTTGAGGACACTTGGGTTGAGGAAGGATCATGTAGGTTTTGTGTGTTGACGATTAAAATCACAACAGATTTTTGCCCATAAATTGTTGTTGAAGCCTATTATTATAAAGCTAACAGGAGAAATAATACTAGTAGGTGGGACCCCCTTGTAGATTGGGAGATAATATATGTCTCTTATTTGATGTTGGTGCCACTATTCGACACTGCTTACATGGTTGATGAGATATTTTTTTATTGGCGATGTATAAGGCCTATTATGTGTTGGTTCTAATGGCGATAATTGGATGATGGACAAGGCATTTTTATTTTTATTTTTATTTTTTGCTGCTCTAGGTTCAAATTTTATGTCACAACGACCTATGTTATCCATTGATTATGTGTTGGTTCTAATGGAGATAATTGGATGATGAAAGTGTTTACACCATGCTTATGGGTGCTTCGTGTGATTTGGGGTGTATGGTGTTTATTACCCTTGGTTTTACCATGATAGGCATACACGTTAGAGTTAGCTTGTTCTTTCCATGACTTGAATTGATACTTATGTGGCACACTTCCTTGGAGTGTTAGAGACCTAGATGGAATGGTGACCTTCTTCATAGGGTGCATTCCTAGATATTTTGTTTTCTTTCTTGGGCGGACAAATTTCTTTGGAGTAGGAGCATCAAGAATCTTGGAGGAGAGTATTGATCCCTAGATGGCATGGGGATAATTGGTTGTTTGCATGGAGGATTGCACTTGATTTGAGGACACTTGGGTTGAGGAAGGATCATGTAGGTGTTGTGTGTTGACGATTAAAATCACAACATATTTTTGCCCATAAATTGTTGCTAAAGCCTATTATTATAAAGCTAATAGGATAAATAATACTAGTAGGTGGGACCCCCTTGTAGATTGGGAGATAATATATGTCTCTTATTTGATGTTGGTGCCACTATTCGACACTGCTTACATGGTTGATGCGATATTTTTTTATTGGCGATGTATAAGGCCTATTATGTGTTGGTTCTAATGGCGATAATTGGATGATGGACAAGGTATTTTTATTTTTATTTTATTTTAATTTATTTTAATTAATTTATTTTTTTCTGCTGCTCTAGGTTCAAATTTTATGTCACAACGACCTATGTTATCCATTGATTATGTGTTGGTTCTAATGGCGATAATTGGATGATGGAAAAGGCATGTTTTATTTATTTATGATTATTATTATTATTATTATGATTTTATTTTTTATTCTACTCTAGGTTCAAATTTTATGTCACAACGACCTATGTTATCCATTGTTATCATTGCTATCTATTCTTGGATCCATTACTGGGACACCTGCACAAGAGACATCTTAGTAACAAAACATAAAGAGAAGTTAGGAAAGAGCAAAAGAAATATAAACAAATGCAAAAAGGAGGAATCAAACTATGCTCTTATGCTATCTCCATGCATTGAAATTTAAATGATTGTTGTTATCCTAGCTAATAAGTTAATGGCTATGCAATTGTTTTTGAGTTATATAGTTGATATGCATTATGGTTAAGTTGGAAATGGTAAGATATGATGTGGGTGGCGCGTTTGACAAGTGATAGATGCTAATTCCAACACATGGTTTAAATGAATGGTTAATGGATTAATGGCTGGCGTGTACTAAGAAATTAATTAACTAGGGGTGGAGGCGACGTGCATTTACTGCATGTCACCCTTACTCTTTCCACTGGCCACCACCCTATTTGGGCTATTGTTCAATTGTGTTTGTTGTGGTTAGGCTCCAACTTTTAGGCAAAGGGAGAACCACTCAACCAACTCACATTTTTAAGGTGCTCTTGGTTACAGGTACGTCTTTTTTTGGTCATCCATGAATTTTATCTGGTTATGAAATAGATAGTGGCTTAGTATGTATTGGTTTGTGATTTCTTTGAGTTGGGAAACTGTGTTAATGGGTGATATTTTTATGGAATGAATCGTTGGTGGTTTTCATTGCAATAACTTTTGAAGTCACAGAGTTATTGGTTGTTTTGAGTGTTGGAAGCCATAAATTCTCTGGTTTTAGTCGGAGGGTTTCATTTGGTTAAGAGTGGCTGGTGGTCTCCATGCATTTGTATTCCATACCCAGTCTTTTGTTGTTTTGGGGTTTTGAACACCTTGTGTCACTGCACTTTGTTTCACTTGGGTTTGAGTTCATTCATGTTACTAATGTTGCACAATGGGTTGTCATGGTCATTTTCCAAAGGGCTTGCTTAAGGTGACTATTATTTCTTGACCCTCTCCTATCTCAGGATTTTTGGGTTGGCTGGTAGAGCCATGAGGGTTATACCCTGCGTGTGCTAAGTATCATTACAGGGCCAAAATGGGGACTTTCTCCTCTGCACATAGCCTCTCCTGTCACATAAATTTTCACCCTGTCTGCGAAGACATTTGTGGTATACCCTGTGCATGCACCATTGGTCTTGGAGGTTCTCTCCCGATGTTGGGGGGTGCCTCCATGTCTCCCTGTGTTGGTCCACAGGGCCAATCGTTGATTACTCCAAGCTCAATTTTGATAAAGGAAACCCATTATGTCATGTTGTATACATGGTCGATGGTTATGAATTGGTGACACAACGTCGATAATGTTCTATTGTTAACTCATCTTTGTTGACTATCCTTACAATGTTCTGCTTATTAATACTTAGTCACTGCAATTGGTTATTATGACAGTCTAATTGATAAAATCGACATTGAAATTGGTTGATTGAAGAATGGGGTTGATACACAATCACTGTATTTTGCATTGAAGTTATCAGAATGTTAACTCAACATTAGTTTACAATTAATTAATGATGCTTCGTGCGTGATGCATTGGTATGTGTGGCATTCCTAAAACATGAGTCAATGATTATTGTGACTATGTGTTTTAAAATTGTCAAATGGGAATGTTGCATCGTGGTAATTATGGCATGGTTATCCACTGTACTTGTTATCGATATTATTTGATTCCGCCATTAGAGAAGGTCACATGGATTTGTTGCAATTTGATCGACTTGTGTTATGAGATCAGGCATGTTGTTGCTGCCTCGTTGTATTGGATTGATAGCCCAACACTGTGGATGTTTAGATTAAGAGTGATTGAACCTGTACAGTCATGGAAATACTCTTACATTTTGTCGGATATATATGTATTCCACAACATAGTATGTGTTGAATGGTGATGGTTGTCTGTGAGTTTAAAGGGCAAGTCAAGATCTTGTATTTAAAATATTGATGGTTGTATGTGGCTATTTGTTATGTGTATTGATGAATATAATGTTTCATATCTGAAACATACACAGGGTCTGTGACAGTATAACCTCATTGCAATTCAATTATTAAATGAATCAAAAGACAAAATTGAGCACGACCTTTGAGTTTGTATTTGATGATTGAAATAATTCATGGGAAATGGTTGATTTTGATGTTGAACATAATGGTTTATTGTTTATTCATGTGGGAAGTGTTTTAAAATATTAAATGGATAAGTGAGATGAACATAGCTCCCCTACATGTTGTTGTGGACTGCATACTGTCTTGTTTGATGACACTGTGTTTGATATTTGATTACAAGCAGAGAGCAAGTTAATGCACAATATTGCTTGAAATATGCACAATAATTGTTTTGGGTCACAATGATAATTTAGTTGGTGTGTTTCCTTTTACAGAATGGTTTTATGGATTATTTAATTAATTTTATGAACACTAATCTCTCTCTTTCCCTACCATTATTTCTCTTTCTTCTAATTACAACCTCCTCGCCTTCCCACATTCATTTTTTCACTCCATGTTCTAAAATTTAATTACAGTCAAGAAGAATTATGTATTGAAGCAGTTTAGAGTCACAGTTTCTTGGTTGGATTACAATGATGGTTTCTTTGGTTTGCATTATAGTTGATTGTTTGTGGTATTTGAGTAGTAACCATGTTTCTTTTCCCCCTCGTTTTATCATTTTAAGCTAAATATAAGCCCCTCGCATATCCAATGACCTTTTGTTCACCCCATGCTCATTGACAATAGTTAAACAATTTATATGGATTGCATTGCATGAGCCTGATGTATTGCTGAGCCAAAATCTATTTCATAATTTTAAAGAGTTATAATGTATGGTTGTTAAAAGGACTATTTTCTAATCAATCATACATGTAGGAATGAGATTTTTTAGCCGAGGTAGCCATGGAAGAGGCAACTGAGGGAGAGGTAATTGGAACATAGGCCCAAGAAGGCCAAGGTTCTCTATACACTTTGATGCTGAATCGCAAGAGTTAGGCCAGTTGTTTCAGGCTGGATTTTTCAATTGGATTGGGCAAGGAGTGGTCCAACCTAGGCCTGAAAGGCTTCCTTTCCAAGCTCCACAATCCCCTAGTATTCTCATGCCCCCTCATGTCTCATTGCAACCCAAGGTTCCCAAAAATGACAGATGGAAAGATATTGTCCACCCGACAGTCTCCCAACATCGTGGTTGGCCCAATTTGTCCTTACCTGCTCACCCGCCTGTTAACCAAATTTCCCAAGTTGCACCTGTTCACTCACTAGTTCAATCCTCTCATGCTAGAAAAAGGTTGAAAACCGAGGCCCACCTTGACCTTGACAAAGGAAAAGCCACAAATGCCCCTTACTCACCCTCTAATGGCTCTGATAAATCTGTGTCTTCCCGGATGCATTTGAGGGACGATTGTTCTCATGTGATCAGTGAGATTAGGCCTAAAGGCTCAGCGCAACCAAAGGTAAATTCATGAAAATCAAAGGGTGACAACAACAATCAAGGAAAGATTGCATCTCAGAGTGGGAAATATGGTTTTTAAGTTTTTATGTTATTTATTGTTGATGACAGTTGACTTCAGAAGTTTTAGACAACATGTTTTCTTTGGATATATGAGTAATATATTTTTTGAAAATAATTTCAAATATCAATGAGCTAAATTGTCAAATGTTAATGTGATGATGGGAGTCACAAGGATGGGTGTTTTGCTTAACTAACTAGTTATGTTATGATTGTTATGAGATAAAGGGAGTCACAAGGGGTCCCACCTACTAGTTATTATTTATTTATAACCCTTATTATGATTATTACTTTTCCCCCTAACTAAAAAATTGGTTGAGTCTTTAGTTAACTTAACTAATGAGGTGGTTCAACTACCTCAACCAATTCTGATTTTCTTAAAGCCAAAAGGAAAGGGAGGAACAAAAGGAGGATAGAAGGAGAAACATACTAAGGTTTGCTCTTTGAGTTTATGCTAAGATAGTTCAGTTTTCATTCATTGCTTAATTTATCACAAGGCTAATTTTTTTTTTTTTATGATAGCAGGGTCTTATTGTAGACAACAAGATTCAGGGGTGAATTACATCATTCAGACACTTGTTTTCATAGGTGTTGATCTATCTTTGATAGTCTGTGTAGATTTGTCTATTTTTTAATTAGTTTTCATGACTGACAAAAGCCATTGTGTAGATTTGAGTGGGAAACAATCTGTGGCAAGTTGATCCAGCTTTTAGAGTTCAGTTTTTTGATTTTCTGTCATAGGTCCTTTTGTATGTTCCATCGGGGATGTCTAAGTTTGACTTTGGTCCTAAATTTCTGCATGAAATTTTGTAAAAGGAATGTCTCTTTGGTGAATTGGAATGAAATAAAGGATTGCTTTATGTCTCATATGTCTTGATTATCATCTTGGTGTATTTACTTCTGTCTCTACATTTATTTCAACAACTATTTTATTCATAAAATCATATTTAAATGAATTTTCCAGTAAGCTTTTAATTGTAAAAAGACTAGCCTAAACACTTGTAATTAATACTTGTGAGTTAGAATTTTATTTTTGATGGCTATAAACATAGGGTGACATTCCCGTCTATTTTTCTTTAGCCAAGAAAAATCTGAAAATGCTTGAGTAAGATCATTTCATATCTTTTCCTCAACATTTATTTGGCAACCATACTGGGGAGATCTTCAATATCTCTCTCATTAATTTTTATACTTGATTTTCATTAATACATCTTTTTCTGATATCGATTCTTTGACTGTTTTATTTTTTAATGACTGTGCATGTTGCAAGGTAGCCCAATATTGAGCTATGTCTTCAAGATCAGGCCAACATTGCTTTGAATCTGTTTAACACCATTTTAGACACTGCCAATACCCGTGCTGAGCTTAATCATTCTTGGGCAGAAATTGAAAGTGATATTAGTGCGCAAGAACGTTGGGAAGATAGATGTAGAAAACCTATAAATCAACATCAACCTTCTTGTTTCTTCAGTTTTGGACTTTCTTTCATGTCCTTAGACTCTCGTGCTTCTAGAAGAAGAAGAGGCTTATCATTAGAAATCGATCTTATTTCTGAAATAGGAAGAATGAACGTTGTGTTATCTTCCCAACAAAGTTCTCTAAGGAGAACTTTGTTTGATTCATCCAAATCGTCTTTCTTTCCCTCACCTATCATCCACAAGATGGCATCTAGTGGTGGATCTAGTGGTACAGGGGGTGCTTCCTCCTCTCGGGATTCATCTTCGTCAGTGATTGGTAGCTTATATTGTTGGAAGATTGGTTGTAGTCATTGATGTCAACCCTAGTCATGGGTTTTGGACCGCAATATTGATGAAGGTATTTGGACATGAAGGAAAATCCACATGAAGATACAACACCAATGGATGGATAATATACATCATGTTGTTTTCGGTGGTATGTGGCACGTCACATGGATCCTCATGGTTGAGGAGAAATGAAGTTTTGAAGATGACAAAGTGAATTGAAGAAGGAAGTACATGTAGGCCCTGAAGATAATTAAAGAAAATAATTACAAAATAAGAAAGTGTCAGGTCGGCCCTAATGTTAAAAGGAAGTGACAGAAATGGTATAAATACACATCATTATACATTGATTTTACACACAAGTCGAATTTCAGAGGAAATCAGAAGTAAAGAAGGTCGGATTTCAAGGGAGGAAGAAGTCTTTTGGTGATGTGTTCTAAGTATCAACAATTGGTATCAGAGTAGGTTGCCTTTAGAACAATTTAACCACTGGAAGGAAAATCCTAAGCAGAGATGGATGACCATGAGCGCATTTCAAATGGGATTCAAAAATTTGATGGAAGAAATTATGCATACTGGAGTGATAGAGTGAAAACTTACCTAATGACTTTGGGAGTAGACATTTGGTACTCAGTTGTAAATGGTTATGTAATCCCAAATAATGCTCCAACCGATCCAAATGAGAAGAAGATTATGAGTTATAATTCAAAAGCCAGACATATTATTCTAGCAGCATTGGCACTGACCATTGCTAGCAAAGTGATGGGCTGCAACACTGCTAAAGATGTATGGGACAAACTCAAGAGTATCTACGAAGGTGATCCAAAAGTTAAGCAGGTCAAGATTCAACGACATAGAGCAGAATTAGAAAATTTGAAGATGAATGAAAAGGAATATATTGCAACCTATATTCTTAGAGTTGATGAAGTTGTTAATGCTATCAGAGGATTAGGTGAAGAGCTCGATGAATCGTTGGTTGTACAAAAAGTGTTGAGATCACTTCTCTTGAAGTATGATGCTAAGATCTCCACCATTGAAAAAACTAGAGACTTGACCAAAATGACAATGGATGAATTACATGGGTCTCTTATAGCATATGAAATGAGAACAGGTACATAAAGTGACCAACCAAACAATGAAGCAGCCTTTAAAGCCATAAAGAAGAAAAAAGACAATGATAATGACCTTGATGAAAAAATAACAAATTTTGTAAGAAGGTTTCATAAGGGAAGTGGAAGAATAGGACATATTGTAAGTCTCCTCTCAAATAGGACATATCTGAAGAATAGGAAGAATAGGACATATCTATTCTTGGATCCATTATTGGGACACCTGCATAAGAGACATGTTAGTAACAAAACATAAAGAGAAGTTGGGAAATGGAAAAATCAATATAAACAAATGCAAAAAGGAGGAATCGAACTATGCTCTTATGCTATCTACATGCATCAAAATTTAAATGATTGTTGTTATCCTAGCTAATACCTTAATGGCTATGCAATTTTTTTTGAGTTATATAGTTGATATGCATTATGGTTAAGTTAGAAATGGTAAGATATGATGTGGGTGGCACGTTTGACAAGTGATGGATGTTAATTCCAATGAATGGTTTAAATGAATGGTTAATAGATTAATGGTTGGCATGTACTGATAAATTAATTGATTGGGGGTGGAGGCGACGTGCATTTACTACATGTCACCCTTACTCTTTCCACTAGCCGCCACCCTAGTCGGGCTATTGTGTCACTTTGTTTGTTGTGGTTAGGCTTAGATTTTCAGGTAAAGGGAGAACCGCTCAACCAACTCACATTTTTAAGGTGCTCTTGGTTACATGTACGTATTTTTTTGGCCATCCATGAATTTTCTCTAGTTATGAAATAGATAGTGGCTCGGTATGTATTGGTTTGTGCTTTCCTTGAGTCGGGAGACTGTGTTAATGGGTGATATTTTTCTAGAATGAATCGTTGGTGGTTTTCATTGCAATAAATTTTGAAGTCACATAGTTATTGGTCGTTCTGAGTGTTGGCAGCCATAAAGGCTCTTTGCCATCCTTGCTGGTTTTAGTTAGAGGGTTTCATTTGGTTTAGAGTGGTTGGTGGTTTCCACGCCTTCGTATTCCATACCCATTCTTTCAATGTTTTGGGGTTTTGAACACCTTGTGTCACTTGTTAGAGAAATATTTGCCTCACCCTATGGAATCTTGCAGAGAGGGCCTTATTCCATTCCCCCATTCAGACTTACTTTCCCTGATTGATAAATCTAGAGAAAAAAATAAATATTTTTCCACTTGTACACACCTTGCAAGCTATACAACAAGCATATATGTTGGCTGCTCCACTACATCTTGTGTACATCATGATTTGTGCCAGAAAATCAAAATTATATGTCAAGTTTCCATGTCACGATAGGAGATCTCTGATCCTTGGCCTTCCATATACTGGAAACGTTTTGAATCGGCCCTTCAGTTGCATTTTGAAGGCTATAAAGTGTTGGGACTTAGAAATGTCGTATTTTCATCCACCTTTCCCTTCACTATTCCTTGCATTTCATTGTCCCGTTAAACCTTCATCATACCATTTTCATAAATACATTTGGGTTTCACATCATTATTTTCCACTTTATTCATTTTAGTATTAAAAGTGAATTTATGATTAAATATTAGAAAATATACATGTTTTCATATATATCTCAATTAT
>ML830504.1:86237-109560 GCA_009831015.1 Picea engelmannii | reverse complement strand
AGGGTTTCTTGTGTTTGCAAAGGAATGTCTAACATTAATGCCATTTTTCGAAATCCATCGGTGTATTCTTGCACTGTTTGTCCTTTTCTTAGTTTTAAAGATTTCCATTCAATTATTGTTTTTTCTTTATAACCCAAAGGATAGAATTGTTTCCTAAGTGCAGAAATGAAACTCTTCCATGATGGAAATACATTACCCACATGTTGTGTTCCTTTTTGCAGCTTGCTTTGCCACCAGATAAGAGCTGTACCTGCAAGTCTCAAAGATGCCAACTTAATTTGTGTGGCCTCATCCTTGATCTGTTGCACACTGTAGTATACCTCCATCTGCCTGATCCAATTATCAAGTTTTTCTTCATTTACTTCACCATCATATATGGGCAACTCAAATTTAACATCAAGTTTTAACAATGGCATTTCATTCTTATTCTTATGAACATTTTTCTTCTCATTAGACTTAGAACTTGAACTTGAAGAAGAAGGAGAAGAAGGAGGTGTTGATGGAGGTGAAGGAGGAATATGAGGATGGTCCTCTTCCTCTTCACTTTTTCCCTTTGAAAATTTACCCAAAACTGGTCTCTTTCGTTCCAGGTAATCCTCGTACAAAACTGTCACCATCTCCGACATAGCATGGAATGTTTTCCGAAACTCTTTCTCATCTTGAGAAATCCCTTCTTCCAATGCCATCTTCTCGTTGTGAGAAGCTCTTTTTCTCAATCCAATTAATGGATTCTCTGCAACAATCTCACCTTCACCATGCTGTATCTTTTCCCTGGTTAACATGCAAAACTCAAATCCAAACGTCAACTAGCTCTGATACCACTTGATCCATAGGATCTTTTAATGACTATGGTTGAGTTTTGATTTTGCATGCGTTAATTAACCATTTGAGAAAACTTAGTGAAAGAATGAGGAAAGAAGAGGAATTATGATAGCCATATACACATATGCAGATTTGAAATGAAATAATAGACAACAAACCATAACACGTAGATTGATAACGGAGTTTGGCACAACTTTGCCTACGTCTCCGGGCCTTTGTCTCTGTGGGGGAGGCTTCTTTATTTCTGTTAAAGAGCTAAAAAATACATCACTGCAATTCCAAATGGCTACAAGACTGATCTGGTCATGTTCGGCCAGATCTCAAGAACCCTGCAAAGAAAACGACACGCAAAACGGACGTCTGCAGCTCCCAAAAATGACCCGACAACGTCTGCTCCTCAAAATCTTCCTTGCATAAAAATGGATTTGGCTTGGCTTCTCCTCAGCATAACTCTGCTCTAAATGCTCCTTCATGGCCTCAAACAGGCCTGGTTTATATAGATTTGAAGTTGGTTGCTCATCTCCAACTTCCTCCGAAAATTTGGGCTCCAAAAATGCCCAATATCTCCCAAAAATGGAGAAAATCCAATAAAAATTAGGCATATATCAAAATAAATCCCAAAACTATAGTATAAAACCAAAAATTGACAAAAATCAGGCATTAGCCCCACCATGGGCACGTGCACCCTCCGGCATGGTCATATCGGGCCTCCATATGGCCACGTGCCATGCGCACTGCTGGCTCCCGCTCCTGATCTCTTGGCATATGAATAGAACCGTGGCTAACGGTATATAACTTGCGCTCCTTTTTTGGTGGTCGGCCCTCGGTCCTGTGGGATCCTCCCAAGATCTGAGGGATGGTCCTATCCATACATCCCCGCGTGCACGCGCTCCGTGTGTAAAGGTCCGGGTCATATCGGGTTGGGCTTGGAACCATAGGCTTATACCTTGGCGATTTGAGTTATGGTTATGTGGTATTGCATATGGTCGTGGGTCGGGGCTTGGCCCCAGCACCCACCTTTTTCCAACGTTTCAAAACTTTAATATACATATATTTAAACTTGAGCGATATAACAATGTGATATCGTGGCCCAATGGAATTTCTTGGTGTTGAAACTTGGAGTTGAGTGATGGGTCATGGTTTCAAACCTCACGGACCCTCATACAATTTTGACCATTCTAACCACTAAGAGGGTGCCACGTGGCACCTCCCAAACCAATCATAAACTGCCATTTGTCCAATACAACCACTGCCACGTGTACTTTGCACAGTCATCAACGTATGATGCCACATCATCTATTGCACAGTCAACATACTGATGTCACGTCATCTCCTACACAATCAACATACTGATGTCATGCTGACATCAGCATTGACTTTTTGACCAGTTGATCTTTGACTTTTTCCTATTTGGGCTTCCGATCATAACACGATAACTTTCGCATACGGAGCCCGTTTGACGAAGTAAATATACCACCAGAATCAGGAAGATGAGACAGACGCAATGGCGCTAGTTTCATCGCATTACGAGCACTTTCATTTTTGAGCATTTTTAAACCCTGTCAGGCTTCTGGATCTGATTTCGGATCAAATAAAGTGACAATGAAATACACATATGGAAATATATAATGACATGCATATATATTTAGTGATTTGAGTGAGTGTTATGAACCTTATAAGGATGAAATTTTTTGGTTAAATACTTGAGATTGGGATTTGTGGTACAGAAAACATAATGAGAAAGACATTGCCTAGGAAAAAGAGGGCCTTTTATCAGTGATATTGTTAACTCTTTGGATCGATATGATATATATTTTCATTGGTCCATCACATATAAATGGTATTAAGAGATTTAAAGGAAGAACAAATGGATAATAAGGCATGGGTATTAAATTTAGTAAGTGTTGGGTGTATAACAAATGTCTTCAACTTATAGGAAGTTGTACTATGCATTGTATGGTGAGGTTAAATGAGGAAGGTAAAAAAATATTACCCTTATACCATATACAATGAGGGGAAAATTGTGGCTTCTAGATCCAATGAAGGTTTTTAGGATGTTCAAGGCCAACTCTTCTCTAGAAGGAAATGGTGGTGGTTTTGGTTTTATGAATCAATGGATTTTTTAGTTGAAGTTAAAAGTTTTGAAAGTATTTCATATTAATATTATTAAGTTGGTGGACCTTTGCAAAATGATGGCATGGCTCTTTGCTTTATTAGTTGGGAAAGAATCCATATAAGAAATACAAAGAGATATTGTGTATATCATTTACTCGTTTCTCACTAATTCTCTAAATTAAAAAGAACTAAGATATCTATATATCTTATTATATGATATTTTCTTTTGTTTTTAGTAATACTTTTGAAAAACTAATACTACAAGGTGACCAAACCTTGAGATAAATTCAATGCAATCGTGGTACCCAATTCTTTGGAGGCATAAGGTTGCATTTAAATTTTATAGAATTAAAGATGCCTTTATTAGAAGATTTAGAAAAATGGTGACAAGGAATGAACCCAAGCGCTTAACACATGAATACATGGATTTCTTGGTGGAAAAAGGTGAGTGTTTCTATGAAAATGATTGTGCTTAACACATGAAGACATGGATTTATTGGTGGAAAAGGTGAGTGTTTCTATGAAAATGAGCACACTTACAATAGGAAGTATGGGTTCAAGGAAAAACATTATTGTCTTTTGGGATTTGTATTAGACTACTTCCTAGTAGAACTCTATAGACAATACTTGAAGATGATTGATTTCTTTCTTCAAGAAAATATTCATGGGGAAACCCAAGGGATGATTCCCCACATTTATGAATGGAAGGATTAGTAAACCTATTGGGGTAGAATAGTGATCCTCACCCAAGGGGATTAAAATCGAGTACATATTGTCACGAAACAACCCAAATAAATAACAACATTAGTGACAACTGGTTGAATTACCCCTTCATATTTTTTTTGGAAACACTTTGTACTACCCTCAATCACTTAAATGAGAGAGAGATCAATATTACTATTTTTTAATTCACAATGTGAGATTCATTGATGTCAACATTTCATACCTACAATACATGGTCCATCCTCAAGATGAGAAGAGAGAGAAGGAGGATCAATCAAGAAACTATAAGAAAAAAATGCATGGATTTGGCTATGAAATGATCATCTTTATCATTTATAAATAAACAAATCCAACCATGGATAATGTCGGTTGGAATTACTAGATCAAAAAATATTTTAAAAAAACCTTAAGAATTATCATTTCGTTTCATTCTTAAGATATATATCTATATATATATATATATAGTATTTCCAGCCAAAGTTATCCACATTTGGTGCAATATAGCTTATGATTGCAATTGTTTATTTATAAATGGTAAGGGTGGTCATTTCATAGACAAATATGTGCATCTTTTTTCTTATGGTTTATTGATTTATCCTCCTCTCTCTTCTCCTCCCTGTTCAACAACACATGTATTACAAAAGAGGATGAACACCTTCAGTAACCACTCACACAACCAGATCAAAGATCAACACATTGATATTTTGACATGGTAAAACCCCTACAGGGAAACATCCACAACCCCAACCAACACGGCCACTTGGATCAGTTTATTAATGCAAAATAAAAATGTTACAGAGATATTTTACAAGAGAGTTTCTCACAATCGATCATCGGAAAATGACCCTCCATGATATTTAAATAGAGATCATGGATCAATCGGGTGTTAAGCCACGAATCAATGTAGTCGTTAAGATCGAGGAGAATATGAATCATCGGATCACTCTATGTCAGAAACATATCATGACCATCAGATTTCTTAACTACAAATGCATACTAAAGAAACACACTAAGAAACACAGTTTTACCTAACGACACATTAGACCAAGTAGATCTTAACTAACTCCTAAGTGTCTAAATATCCTAACATCCCCCCTTAAGAAAAACTTGGGATAGGATTGGAGGATTTTAAATAGTGACACAATAGGAGAAGGAAGGAAGCATTATATCCTATCCCCCCTTAATGACAACTTCATGAACTCCTAACATAAATCGAAGTTTGGAAAACTTTGCTTCTGTAAGAGACTTTGTGAAAATGTCTGCAACTTGATATTCTGTAGGGAAAAAGAGAACTTCAATAACTTGATCATGAATGAGATTTTTGATGAAGCGCATGTGTATCTTGATGTACCAAGCTTGATGGCACTTTGATTATCGTACCAAAGGTTGGTCATATGTTTTTGTTGGAATCTAAACTCAGAAAGAATCTATCGAAGCCATAAGGCTTCATGACTTTCATTTATTGTTGCTTGGTACTCTGCTTCTACTGAAGAAAGTGCAATATTCTATTGTTTCTATAGGCCCAGGTGACAGGTCATGAACCAAGGCTGAAAACATAACCTACAATAGACTTCCAATCATTAGGGTCGTCATCTCAATCTAAATTAGTGAAACCAACCAATAAAGGATTCCCCTGAACTGTAATGTATCTCGAACTTAATTGTACCCCAGACATACCGAAGTATCCTTTTAGATGCTTTCCAATGGATTTCATGGGGTTTTTGCATATACCGGGCAACAAGAACAACAATAAAGGAAAGATCAGGATGGGTATGAGTCGAGTATAAGAGGCTACAAACTAATTGACGGTACAAGGTGGAAGCAAGCTTGACTCCAGACTAGAAGGGATAAGGGGTCGGTTTACAATATTCCATGTGAAAGCGACGAAGAAGGTAACAAGCATACTTAGACTGGGAAAGAAAAATTCCTTCATTGGTTTGAAAAACTTGGAGGCCAAGAAAATAGTGCAAAAAGCCTAAGTCTGTCATTTCAAATTTCTTCTTAAGGTTGGTTTTCACATGGTTTAAAATTTTTGAGTCACTACCAGTAAGGGTGAGGTCATCAACACAAAGGAAAAGGATTATGATATGGATTCCTACTTTCTTGGTATAGACATTAGGATCATAATGGCATCTAGAAAATCTGGTGTTAATAAGAAAGTTGTCCATTTTGGCATACCAAACTCAGGGATCTTTCTTAAGACCATAAATAGATTTATTAAGGCGATAAACAAAGCTAGAGTCATTATGGACATAACCAGGAGGTTGTTCCATGTAGATTTATTCTTGCACATCTCCATGCAAGAAGGCGGATTTAACATCCATCTGATGGACCTCCCATTTATGTGAGGAAGCAAGGGCAAGAATAAGGTGGATGGAATTCATTTTGGCTACAGGGGAAAATGTTTCATTATAGTCAATTCCTTCAACTTGGGAAAATCCTTTAGAAAATAACCAAGCCTTGTGTGTTTAAACACTTCCATATTATGCATACTTGGTTATGTAGACCCATTTACATCTAACAAGTTTTATTCCTTTTGGAAGAGGTACAAGATCTCTAGTATCGTTTGCCATTAAATAACAATACTCGTCATTCATTGTTGTATCCCAATATGGATGACCTGAAGCTTCTGCAAATGTCTCTAGATCACAAGTCTCTGAAACTTGAACCAAAAGAGAAGAGGCTCACTAGAATTGAGAACGTGTCCGACGTTTATTTGAAGGATCATTGACAAGATCGTCAGCTGCTTCTTGTGTTGAACGAACCCATCTAGGAAGTGGTGGTGTTGGTGATGGTTCAGGTTCAATGGAATCATTTGGAGGAAGGTGAGTAGGAAGAGGTGGATTTTCATCCTCAATGTCATCATCTAAAGAATAAACCATAATAGGAATAGAAGAAGGCACAAACTATGAAGATGGATCGCAAGATGAAGAAGGCACAATCGTCGAATTAGGCTTGCAGGACAAGATGTTTTCATCAAATTCAACATCTCTTCTAATAATAATTTCATTACAATGTGGTTGAAGAAGCTTGTAACCTATGACATATTCAGAATAGCCAACAAATATAGACTTCTCACTTTTAGGCTGCAATGCTTTCCTTTTCTCATCAGGAATGTGAGCCCATGTTATACTTCCAAATACATAGAAGTGACTTAAATTGGGTTTAATTTTAGTCCATGCTTCTTTTGGTGTTATATTTTTAAGATCCTTTGTGAGAGTGCGATTTAATATGTAATTTTCATAGTTGATGGCTTCTACCCAATACTTTAGACTTAATCCCTTAAATTGGATCATACAATTAGCCATTTCTTTTAATGTGTGGTTCTTTCTCTCAGCAACACCATTTTGTTGTGGTGTATATGGAACAATGTGTTGCATTTGGATGCCTTGTGTAGTGTAGTAACTTGTAAAATTATTGTTCACATATCCGCCTCCATTATCTGTTCTTAACCTTTGAATTTGATGTCCATATTTCTTTTCTACAAGGGCCTTGTAGCCCAAAAACTTGTCAAAAAAATTTCTCTTAAGTTTTAAGAAGTAAACCCAAGTACATCTAGAAAAGTCATCAATGAAATTTAAGAAATAATTTCACCCAGAAAAAAAAGGAGAAGAAAGTGGACCACACAAGTCACTGTGAACAAGCTGCAAAGGGCCCAAGGTGTGCCAAGAGGCAAGTTTGTCAAATTGTCCTGATGATGTTTGACGAGAACACAACCAACACAAACACCATCTTTGCATGAAACAAGAGGAAGACCAGTCACCATCGCTTGATTACATAGTTGTTGCAATGAGCGATAGTTTAGATTACCAAACAACTCATGCCAAAATTTTCTCAAGTCATCACTATGAAAAACAAAAACTGATGAAAAAGATGATGACCTAAAGTTGTCAAACTTGTACAACCTGGTAATATCATCAACAATTACAGTTGCAAGAACATGCTTAGGATATTTTAGATCCTTGATTACAACTTGGTGAGGTGAAAACTCTATGGTTTTACCTTCACTTGAATGAGTGTTTTGATATATTGATAGAAGGTTATAGGAAAGACTTGGAACAAATAATACATCACTGAAATGACCATTATCTACTTGCACTGTTTCATTTCCTACAACACTAAGAGATCTATCATCACCAACAAATATTTTCTTGGTGTTACATTCATTTAGAATAGAAAATATGGCTTTATCCTTAGCCATATGATAATATGCTCCAGAATCAATAAGCCACTCATCAGAAGAAGAAGTAGAAGTTGCATTGAAGGAAAAACCAGAAGCAGAAAGTGCATGTCCATGAGAAGAAGAAGAATTAGTAGAATCAATAATGATGTTGTACTTCTTCATCGCTTCTTCTAAAGTTGCCATCTTCTTGAAACAATTGGACTCATCATGACCATATTTCCAACAAAAGTTGCAATGCTTGTCAGTCTTCTTATTTTTAGATTTTTCTCCTTTGTCACCATAAGGAGATGAAGTTGGATGAGTGGGTTTGGGACCCTTTTTTTGCTTGTTGTTGTGGTGAGGATGTTGCTTCTTGGGATTCTTGGGTTTATCTTTCTATTGGGAGACTAATGCTTTGTTGGAGGTACCTACAGTGTTGATCACTCCAAGTTGTACAAGCTTATCTTGCTCTCTAATCAAAGAATCACAAAAGGACTCAAGAGTGAGTTTTTGATAAGATTTCCCTATATCCTCTCTCATGGCATAAAAGGTAGATACAAACACAGAATATGCACTACCTAGCTTAGAAATAATAATATATATGCAATGCTCTTCCTCCAACTTTATGCTACATTCTTCACGTAAAATTATACGTTTTTTAAACTTAGATATATAGTCTTCAATGCAAGAAAAATCATTTGGACTTAAAGTCAATATCTGATTTTCTAACTGATGTGCTTGAATAATATTGTGTTTTCCCAACACATGTTCAGGATTTTCCCAAGCTTCATCGGAGTCATCAATTTATTGAAGGTGGAACCTTAAATCATGAGAGATGGAAATTATAATTAGTCCACGTGCCTCGTCGTTCCTATTAGCCCATTTGACTTTATTTTCATCATCAGTGGGTTCTTTTTCCTTTCCAAAGGTAATCCGATATAGGTCTTTACTTCTTAATAAATCCTCCATATGGGATTTCCATTGGAAGTAGTTGGTGTTTGTAAGAAAAATATCACTTGAAGAAGCCATATTAAATATGTAGATAATATGGATTTAAAAATTGAAACTGATGATATGGATGGAAAGACATCAAAAAACTAGGTATTTAAAAAAAAAAACAGACTTCGGATGTGAAAGTTATGCCCTCACTTTTACAAATAATTTGTTTTATGAAGTGACCCACTTTTATAAAAAGAAGCGGGGATAACTTTTACAATGAAGTTACTTTATTACAAAAAATTGCATGCAAAAAAATTAACTTTAAAATAAAATATTATAGCTACTTATAGTTATTCACTCTTATATTTGGAGTGAAATACACTTTACAATGGATGCATGAACTTTTTCAAAAAAATGTAACAAAAAAAAGACTTGAACTCAAGACCTCTTACTTAATAAGGAAACTTTTAACCGAGTGAGCTAGAAAAACATATTGTATTGTTTAGAAGGAGGATTAGGGTTTTTGTTGTTGTTGAAGACGACCTTGGAGAGTGTGCTCATAAATAAATCTTTTCACACAAGAAAATATTTTCACTTCTCGATGACAACAAGGGTTAGATTTTGTTTAGCTTATCCGGAAAATGCACCTTTTCCTATATGTTTTTTATTTTCCGATATTGCACAGGGTGCAGGGAAAAGAGAATATCCATATCTAAAAGAGTAGCAACCCAAAATAAGCAATATAAAGCCAAAACAAAATGAAAATAATACTCTGCAAAAATTTAAAAAGGCCATATTCAGGGTTTATACCTCCGAATCTGACTGAAATGGTTATATCTTGGGAAAACAAAAATCTTTTCGAGTGAATAAAAACTGTTCCTGACTAAAACGAGCACTCTAAACACAATGGAACATTTCTCTCAGCCCAAAAATGCACAAAAATGGCATAAACTAGAGAAGAGACAATTCGGCTTCACGATCTCGATCTACAATGGGAGCAGGTCTTCAAACAGGCTCTGATACCTTGTTCAAAAACACATGTATTCCAATAGAGGAAGAACACCTTTAGTAACCACTCACACAACCAGATCAAATATCGACACATTGATATTTTGATGTGGTAAAACCCCTATGGGGAAACATCCACGCCCCAACCAACGCGGCCACTTGGAGCAGCTTATTAATGCAAAAGAAAAAGATTACAAATAGATTTTACAAGAGAGTTTCTCACAGTAAATCATCAACAAATGACCCTCCATTCTCTTTAAATAGAGATCATGGACCAATCGGGTGCTAACCCATGGATCAATGTAGTCGTTGATATCGAGGAGAATACAAACCGTTGGATAACTCTATGTCGGGAACATATCATCACCGTTAGATTTCCTAACTATAAATGCATACTAATGCATACTAAAGAAACACACTAAGAAACACACTTTTACCTAACGACACATTAGACCAAGTAGATATTAACTAACTCCTAAGTGTCTAAATATCCTAACACTCTCGAGGTTGTACCACATATTGCAAGTCATAAAAATTGACATTACTAACTCTCACACAATGAATCTGGAAACCAATGATATCAATATAATACACCATGAAATCTTAAAACATCAAATAGGAAAGAGAGATTTTTGGTACCTTTCCAACCCCATATAAATCAAAGGGTATACCCCTTATGTGAGCCTTGCATGTGTTCCCATATTGGCTTAAAGACACCCCCCCACCCCCCTCCCCACCTTCTCGTTAGAACAAACCTCAATGAGATTTAAGACTCAGTAAAGAGGGGACAAATTTTATTTCTTTCCCATAACACAACATGCTCATGTGAAGTATGATTTCTTTCCTCATATGTAGAAAAACAATTCCTTTATATTCTTGTTATGTTTGTGGGAATCACTGTGAAGGATGTATTCCATTTCACCAAGATGGCTCGATGGTTGGTGTTATTGCACAGTTTGTAGTTTGAGAAAATTCCAAACCAAGAAACAAGTGTGAGACCCCATTGTCACCCCAATAGATATCCCCCTCATTTTATTGATGGACAAGTCCAACACAAGGGAGGCTTCCCAAGTGACCCTAGGGGGGCTGCAAGGGGAGAGGCGAAGGGTTGAAGGAAACACCCCTACAGGTCACAACTAAGAGATCTTGAGGATTGATGGAGGATGAGTATGCGTCAAGGAAAAGGTTTCCAACATTGTGTACCTACAAAATAATATTAGACAAGCCAAACCAAGACAATATATGATGATTTAAGCCCCAGAACAAGAGGGGAATAAAAAATAAACCTTGTTGAGCATATGTTTTCATAGATGTCAACATGGCACATAGGCAGAGGAAATGTGCAGAAGGATTGAAATGATGCACAGACAATATGGCACACAGATAGTATGGTGCACAAACAACAACACAAAGTTGGCGGACAAGCATAGGAAGTGCACATAAATATTCTTTCTACTGCACTATCACAACAAGTCATAAACATTAGCATTAATAACTCTCACATGATGAATCTGGAAACCAATTATACCAATATAATACACCATGGAATCTTAAAACATAAAATAGGAGAGAGATATTGTTGGTACTTTTCCAACCCCATATAAATCAAAGGGTATACACCTTATGTGAGCCTTGCATGTGTTTCCATATTGTCTTAAAGACACCCCCCCACCCCCTCCCCACTTTTTCCCTAGAACAAACCTCAATGAGATTTAAGCCCCGATAAAGAGGGGGGAAATTTTATTTCTTTTCCATAACACCACATGCTCATGTGAAGTATGATTTATTTCCTCATATGTAGAAAAACATTTCCTTTCTATTCTTGTTATGTTTGTGGGAATTACTGTGAAGTATGTACGCCATTTAGCCAATACGAATCGATGGTTGGTGTTATCACACAGTTTATAGTTTGGGAAAATTCCAACCTAAGCAACAAGTGTGAGACAGAACTGGTGACACCTATCATTGTCACCTTAATAGATATTTGTAAATGTGTTGAACCTGTACATAATAGATCTAGCTAGAAAATACTACACACATTTGTTGAGATAAATTGAGAAAGAAGAAGAAGGAGAGAAAGAATGGAAGAATTCTCATTAACCATTATGAATAATGAATAATTTGCACATGATATACTCTGTATAACTCAGTAAAATCACACTAGAGGAGAATCAATGTGCCATAGAGGTGGTCTAGAGTGATTTGGACACACACTAGCAGTTATGGGAGTGAACTTCCACCTAGTCTAGTCTCTCAGGCAATTACGGGAGTGAACTGCCACCTACCTGAGTTAACTAGTCAACTAGTCTTTAGTTAACTGACTGAACAGAGTGCAATGAGAAGTAGATCAAGGAATCAAGGGTAATGCACCGGTCTGGTGATGATCCCAAGGCAAGTGCAGATTAATATGGTGATGATCCCAATGTTGCATGGTGAAAAAATCAATGCAACATCTGGACTCAACTCAACTAGTCAAACTGAAGTGTCAACTGAAAGAGAATATTCTCTAGGTGGAATATTCTCCCCTAAAATATAGGAGCCTGGATAATGACTAATTATGACTAATAAACAAGGAAAAACCTTAGGAAAAATAAATCCTGTGTGTGTGTGAAGTAACTCCAACAATATCCCCATCATTTTAGTGATGGACAATTCCAACACAAGGGAGGCTTCCCGGGTGACCCTAGAGGGGATGCAAGGGGAGAGGCGGAGAGCTGAAGGAAACACCTCTACAGGTCACGACTAAGAGATCTTGATGATTGATGGAGGATGAGTATGATTCAAGGAAAATGTTTCCAACATTGTGTACTTTCAAAAAAATGTTAGACAAGACAAACCAAGACAATATATGATGATCTAAGCCCCAAAACAAGTGTTGGCACAGGGGAAAACTCAAGTTTCAATGCTACAACAATGCACCAACAAAACCCTAAATACCAACCCTTTCAGCAACACCTGTGAAGTAGATGAAGTCTCACCCAAGGTAGAGACAGGGGGGTTGCAGGACTCAAGTGTCTACAACCTTAGCTGGGACATAGATATGTGATTATAATACTTGATAGAGCACTTAGCACCGTTAGTTCATCATTACTTAACAAATATCTACTCCATGGAGAAAACAAAGCATTGCAACATTCACCCCGATCTAATGTATTTAAGCACTTAGCATAAATAAATGGATCAGATCTAGTAGATTCAAGCACTAAGCACATTCACCTATGTCAGATCTGGCATCCAGATTTATCATAAGCACAAAGAATAAATAGATATATATATCAATATCAAATCACTTAGCAAGTAAAGACATAAACACATCAGAACATTGCACATAGCATAATAACACATTATTTACGTGGTTCACCCCCACATTGGGGCTACGTCTACCAACTCTTCTTCTTTATTAGCTTCTTCAATAGGTTACATGCACAGAGCCTTAGAACCCTACTCTACATAGGACATAAGATCTGTGCAGCTCGCTAAATCCTTCTTCCTTGCGTTACAGCACAAAGCCCTTCACAGTCTGTTACAACCTCTTGCACCTAGCTCTGTAAGTCTCTCATAGTATGCACAAAGCATTTACAAACCACACTTGCACTTAGCACAACATCACATAGAAGCCTCCTTTTTCTTCTTACATCTCCTAAACATCTATTTATATATTAAAAAATAGGCCTAAGCATGGGTAAACCCATGGGCCGACATTCCCATACCCGTTACATATTCCCAAATCCCAAAAAGGACCCAAAAAGGGGTCGAGATCCCGCGATCTCTGCTTCATCTTGCGCTCCTCCTTCTACAGGCTGTTGAAGTCCCAAAATATGTCAACTTGACCAAGGATCTCCCAAAACTTGTTCAAGGGTCAACAGGGCCCCAACACTCACATGTGACTCGTCCCGAGTCGCTCTGGTGTGACTAGTTCTGCTTCGAACGCCTCGAGCTTGGCTCGAGATGCTTCGACTTGTTGTTGTGCTATGGCCTCCTATTCAATGAACTCTTGGATGACTGCATCATTTATAGGTCCCTCTAGACATTGTCCAGCTGTAGTGACAACCTTCTCTAGCTCTGCTCCTTGGCCTTCTATCTCTGTAAACAATTGGTAAGCCTTTTCTTGTACAGGTTGGAGTTTCTGATTTACCTCCATAACTATGCTCTGGATAGTGTGGATCTGTTGTTGGGCAGTCCACTGCTCTTGGGATCACTTCATTCTTTCCACAACTGATAGGGGCTTCAACTGCACCTGTATCTTTTCGGCTTGATACTTCACCTATTGGAGATGCAACTCCAGTGCCTTCAGTTCTGGGTTCTCCGTCAATTTTTCTTAGGTCTAGGCACTACGATTAGTGAGTTTCTTACATTATAGGGTAAGATCCTTTAGCCTTTCAACTGTTCTCTGAGTGGTTTCTTCTCTTTGGTCTCTTACATCTTTTGGGGTCTCAAGTACAATGCATAGCTCCAAATCTGCTATGCGTTGTTGTAGCTACTGGATGGCTTCTACGAGCTAGTTCACTTGTTGTGTAACTCAATCTTCTACCTTGATTTCTAAGACTGTCACAGAGTGAAGTGATCTATTGACCACTTCTTTTTCTTCGAGTTTTTCCACGAGCAACTATTCCTTTTCTTGCTGTAGCTGTTCTTTTTCTTTGTCAAACTTCGCTTGGAGAGAAATCTTTTCCTGTTTTGCAACATTGCGTTCCTCTATGATTACTCCTTGTACTTGTGTCAAAGCCTGGGTGGCTTGCTCTGTTTCTTCCTGTGCTCATCTAAGGTGAGCTTTGACTATATTGGCTAGGCGGTGGAGTTGAGATGGCTCATCTCCCAATTCTGGTTCTCCCGATGCAGTGGAGACTGTGCGGCTGGACTGTAGAGCCTATTGTACCCCTCAGATTTCAATCTCAACTCAATCATACATCTCCTCTTGCTTTTCTTCTTGTTTCTCTACTATTTCCAGTGAAGCATATTGCAAAGTTGCTATCAGGAAGTCAAAGTTGTCAGAGGTGAGGATAGTCTGCATCTTGGTCATGGTGGCCTTTGATTTCTTCCTAGAGGAAGGTTTCGGAGGTGAACCTTTCCTCTTCTTTAGGGGATAAACCTCATCTCCTTGCTTCCGTTCGAATTCTTTGTCATCTAAATCTTCTCCATCACCTCCTTGCTCTAGTGATATGGAAGCAGTCTTCATAGATGCACTGTCTAATCCTTGGACCTATTTGGTCTTCTTTGTCCTACTGGGTTTGGGTGTATCCTACGTTGTTTCATGGCTGTTGATCTTGAATATCTCTACAGGGTCTGCTAGAGTAAGGAGGTCCGCCGACCAATCCTTAGTGATCTCCTCCAAGTCCTCCTCCATCAGCTTGTAGTAGGACTGAAGCTGTTGCTTGTGTGCATCGGTGTATGCTGTGATGTAAATAAAATGTCGATCTTCGTTGAACTTCATCAAAGGCCTGAACCGGTGTAGAGTGTTCTGAGTCATGCAAGGCTCAGACTATATGGATATCTTCAACTGACTGTAGTAGGTATGAAAAATAGCATTTGACTGCCACTGTTTGTTCATATCGCTTGAATACCACTGTGTAATGAACTTCGTGGATAGTGGTCCAAAAGGCTCGATGTCCGGGAAGGTCACACCTTCCGGCGTCTCCCAGGCAATAAACGCTATAAGGATCAAGAGATAGCTAAAATGAAATTCATATCCTTGATCTTGTGCTTCTCTGCAGTCGAGTTCCAACTGGTTCACTAGGTACTTCGCCTAGTTCATCTGAAGGCCTTCCGCGTACTTCCTTGCAAGGTTGACTACAAAACCAATGACTTGGGTAGGTCAGTTCTTTTGTACTAATTTCCCTACAATCAACCGACAAGCGAGGCGCACTGCGCCACTTTGGATAGAATATACCTTGTAGCATCACATTCCCTTCTTGACATCGCCATAAGTTTCATTGATCTTCTGTGCTAGAGCGCGATCCATGGATTTTCATGGGTAAAACTCTTGTGGATCAGGTCCTTGCATACTCAAGCCCGTGATATGACTGATCAATGTCGAATCAATTGTTATACAATGTTTTAGCCACAAATAGCTACCATGGTAACAAGAAAGCAACAACTTGACATAGACATTGACTTCCTGGTGTCTACCAAAGTGGGGAACCTTCATGACATTCAGCAGGGTGGACTACGCGAGGTTCATAGTCCACGACTGGGGGATTATCTTCGAATTATTCCCCTTAGTTCTGGTCAGGTACTTATGTGGGGTGATCATGTTATATACTTTTCGATCTCTGAGGTTGAAGTCGCTAAACTTCAACGCTGCAATCTTATCTTGGTCTGCTTGAATTGCGCGTATCCCCTTCTGTTGGCAACCAATTCACCTTTTTTTTATGATCCTATAAGCTTCCTACACCTATGTCTTGCAAACATCAATTTTTGTCGCAATTTTCAAATAGACGACATTTTCATCTCTTGTGACATTTACACACTTATTTTCGTTTTGTTTTCACGACTGTAAGCGTGAAAACTTCTCCTTTCGAAGTCATATTTCGATCATTATCTGAACTAACAATATCTCTTTTGTCATCATGCCTATTGTGCTCACCTTTTATTGATCATTATACAACTGGAAATATCCTCTAATCGGTTCTCATACTTCGATTGATTGTATAACTTGGTTTTATTGAGTTTGTAAGGCATTGAGCATTTGGATTTGCACTTTATATGACTTGCATGATCATTGATTCTATGAAAATGCATAGGGGTTATGATTAATTTTTTTATATATTTATGATATAATCCTTATGTTAATCTTTTCATAACTTTTTTCCTGTCAACTATATGAATACTGTTTGGCACGTTGATTAAACTATTGATATCGGTTGATACATTGGCACATAGTTGAGTTTGGTATGGATTTCAATTTGACTGTTGGTGGATTAAAAAAAAAAAACCTTGGTATAATGTTGATCGCGCATGCACTTAACATTGTTCATTAGTCGACCAAGTGATATGACTGTTCACTATGCTACAGTGGGTTGAATTACTATGTAAATCGACGGTTGTACTTTGACCATAATTGTTTTGCATGGCAGTGAATAACTCCACCACCTTCGCATGCTCGCATTTATGCTTATCCCTTTTGCTCGTTCATTGTTGTTGGCTCAGGTAGCTCTGCTCCTGTGTGTATTGATGAATCCAAACCCTTCCCTTACCATGTGTTCGTCTCCATGGCACCAGTCGTGCGAGTCGAGCCCAATGGCAATCAAGCCCTGTTAATGTTTGACAATGCCCACCGAGATTTGGAAGACAGTGGATGGCTTACCTTCGTGAAACGATTTGAGGGTTTTAACCTTTGTGTAGCACGATAGTTTTCCATGACCTTTGATGGCTGTCGAGCCAAGGTAGGAAACCTACAGTTAGAGATTGATGAATAGTTTATCAGCTCAGCTACGGGGTTACCTACCTCGGGACAGCGTTGGTTTAAGAATTGCAAGGTCGAGGAAGTGTCGTGGACATTGTTGTTTCAATCGTGCAAAGTCACCTCTTGTGACATAGGTATGCCCATATCTATGCTCAAACCACAATGGCATGACTTGTTAATGATACTTGCCCATATATTATCTTCTTGCAGGAGTATGACTTAGAAATCACCCCAGCTCAGATCGTGAGAGGCCAAGGGTTGTGTAAGTTGGTTGTTGATTCGGAAACAGGACAGCAAGAAGATAGTGATACGTCAAACCTAGGACAAAGCGATCAAAGTTTGATCTGTTGCAGACAAAACCTCGTTAGTCCCTGGTACGACGATATTAGATTCTGTCTTGAACATGGGTCAGCACCCTGTCACCTTGACCCCGCCAAGAGAAGAGAGTTAAGACTAAAGTCTGCCTCCTTTCATCTAGTTAACGGTGTACTGTTTCGTCAGAATTTCGATGGCGTACTGATGCGCTGTCTCGAGAAAGACGAAGCAGAAAAATTCTTGCTAGAGTTGCATGTAGAAGAAGTTGGTGGTCACTTCGGTGGCGACACCACTGCTCATAAGGTTTTAAGAGCCGATTATTACTGGCCCACGCTTTTTAGGGACGCCCATGCCTTGTGTCGTAAATGTATCATCTGTTAGAAAGCATCAGGGAGGTTACAAAAACCAGCCTTTCCCTTGCAACCTGTTTCAGTAGATTCTCCTTTCCAGCAATGGGGCCTTGATATCATAGGTCCAGTTAACCCTCCGTCCTCGCAACAACACAAGTATATTGTGACAGCCACAGATTACTTTACTCGATGGTCTGAAGCTTTTGCGCTAAGAACTGTCAACACCAGTCAGGTAATCGCTTTTCTAAACTCGAATATTATCACTCGTTTCGACATCCCTGATTGTCTAGTCTTTGACAACGCTTCATACTTTTCTTCTCTTGAGATGAGCGAGTTTTCTTTGGAGAAAGGAATAAAGATGAAGTATTCTGCTAGTTACTACCCCCAGGGAAACGGATTAGCAGAATCAACAAACAAGAACTTGATCAAAATTATCAAGAGAACGGTGGTTGAAAATCACAAGAATTGGCACAATGCACTGCTGAACGCACTGTGGGCTGATAGGGTAACGCCAAAAGCTGCTATAGGTAACTCCCCCTTTTTTCTCGTTTATGGCAGAGAAGCAATTCTGCTAACCTCACATTCTTCTTCCTTCGCTTGAGTTGTCACAAAAAGTCCAAGAAGAAGATTGTCCCCCTTTAGAAAACCGAATTAATGCTTTGATGAAGTTGGAAGAAGTAAGAGACCAAGCTAAGCGCAAGTTAGATCAACATCAACAATTGGTTAAAAGCTGGCTCGATTCTAACTCTGCTTCTGATAGGAATTTTGAAGTAGGCGATCTTGTCTTAAAATGGGACAAACCACACGAAGGAAAGGGCGAGCACTCTAAATTTCAAAACTTATGGCTTGGACCATTTTTAATTGTTGAAAAGTTCAGTCCTAGTTCTTTTCGATTGCAGAATCTAGAAGGGCAGCTTGACACCTATCCGGTGAATGGCCAAGCCCTGAAAAGATACTTTGCTTAATAACTACCCTTGTATATTATGTAAATATTTCATTTTTGTTTGCCTTTTAGTTTGCTTTATGTTTTTTTATTTTGATTTGAATTTATCAGTTTGTGTTTTTGGACTTACACATACCTGTACACTGAGCTATTCAGACAAAGATAATAGAAAAATTTCTTCGCTAAAATAACTTCTGAAAATTTGTACAAACATCAATGATATATTGCTGAAATTGATATCTGTGTTGGAAAAATTTGTTTTTTGAAAGAAGTTTACTGATTTCAATCTCTGAGCAAAGCTTGTCATGATCATCTATTATCTTTTTACGCTGTCCCTTTTCTGTAAAGGAATGACTCAGAAGATGTCTCCCTGTCTTAGGAAGTTGTTTTTGTAAATAAAACATCTCTGGAGATAAATAAAGGACAGTTCTAAAAAATTCTGATGAGGTCTAAAAAAACATGGTAAGATATCAAGATTTTCAGCGTCACCCCGCTCAAATATATATCTATAAAAACAAAATAAAATAAATTATGAATAAGATCTATGGGAAGTGCTTGTAAACCCGCCGGGATACTGAACAGGTCTGCTGGCAGCAGGTAAATGCATGCATGGCGCAAAGACAACTTCACTAGGGTACTGAACAGGCCTGCTGGCAGCGAAGCAATGTCAGGTATACGAAAATCTGCAAAAAAGAAACCTCTTTAATGTCCTTTATTTCGATCCAGAACTTCTTGGCAGGATACAGATGTCAGAGTGGGTTAAATGGCAACCCTGTCGAGGCTATGGACGCCTGCTGGTAGCAGTGGCCATGCCAACAGTATTGGAGATTTTACCTTTAATATCATGACTTGCTGATCTTTAGATTGTTATCAGTTTTCATCTTTTGAAATACTGCTGGAAAAGATGGTTAATGATAATGTTTGTACGATTTTCCGGTTGTTATTTTCAAGTTGAAATTTTCTTTGCCGTCCTAATCTGAACTTGTTTCTTTGACAGAGATAACTGCTTCTACCAGTGTGTCACCATTGTTGGCAGCCAATTCACCTTTTTTTAATGATCCTATAAGCTGCCTACACCTATTTCTTGCAAACATCAAGTTTTGTCTCAATTTTCAAATAGATGACATTTTCATCTCTTGCAACATTTACACACTTATTTTGATTTTGTTTTCACGACTGTAAGCGTGAAAACTTCTCCTTTCGAAGTCATATTTCGATCATTATCTGAACTGACAATATCTCTTTTTTCATCATGCCTATTGTGCTCACCTTTTATTGATCATTATACAACTGGCAAGATCCTCTAATCGGTTCTCATACTTCGATTGATTGTATAACTTGGTTTTATTGAGTTTGTAAGGCATTGAGCATTTGGATTTGCACTTTATATGACTTGCCTGATCATTGATTCTATGAAAATGCATAGGGGTTATGATTAATTTTTTTATATATTTATGATATAATCCTTATGTTAATCTTTTCATAACTTTTGGCCTGTCAACTATATGAATACCGTTTGGCACGTTGATTAAACTATTGATATCGGTTGATACATTGGCACATAGTTGAGTTTGGTATGGATTTCAATTTGACTATTGGTGGATTAAAAAAAAAAAACCTTGGTATAACGTTGATCGCGCATGCAATTAACATTGTTCATTAGTCGACCAAGTGATATGACTATTCACTATGCTATAGTGGGTTGAATTACTATGTAAATCGGCGGTTGTACTTTGACCATAATTGTTTTGCATGGCAGTGAATAACTCCACCACCTTTTCATGCTAGCATTTATGCTTATCCCTTTTGCTCGTTCGTTGCTGTTAGCTCGGGTAGCTCTACTCCTGTGTGTATTGATGAATCCAAACCCTTCCCTTACCATGTGTTCGGCTCCATGGCACCAGTCGTGCGAGTCGAGCCCAATGGCAATCAAGCCCTGTTAATGTTTGACAATGCCTGCCGAGATTTGGAAGACAGTGGATGGCTTACCTTCGTGAAACGATTTGAGGGTTTTAACCTTTGTGTAGCACGACAGTTTTCCATGACCTTCGATGGCTGTCAAGCCAAGGTAGGTGACCTACAGTAAGAGATTGATTAACAGTTTATCAGCTCAGCTACGGGGTTACCTACCTCGGGACAGCGTTGGTTTAAGAATTGCAAGGCCGAGGAAGTGTCGTGGACATTGTTGTTTCAATTGTGCAAAGTCACCTCTTGTGACAGAGGTATGCCCATATCTATGCTCAAACCACGATGGCACGACTTGTTAATGATACTTAAGCAGTTCGTGACCTGTGAAGGTCAATACGGACTTGTGTTCCTTTACCACCTGCGTCTGCTGATGATTTTTATAGGGTATCCTCTAAACATTCCTTTCTATTTTCATCGGAGCCTGTATAAGATGTCGAAAAGATATAAAAGGTAGCAGGCTGATAGTAGCCTATTCCACCATGGGCTTATTAATCCCATCGTTGTTTATCATTTGAATTTGCATGGTGATAATTGGAAGGTTTTCATCGCCCGTAATGGCTTTGAGGACACCGACCCTGTACAGGTTGATAAACCTGTGGTAATTGAAACCAAGCCCGAACTGCCTGTACCCTTGCATCTCCTACTACCTAAACCCTCGACTGACCCTGGTGGTGACTTACCCGACACTATAACTAAGAATGCAGAGGCCATTAAAAATACTATGAGAAAAAATCCCAAGGCAAAACTTACTACTAATGCCAAAGGGAAAAGGAATGCCCGACTCATTTCGAGAATGGACAGAAACAAACCAAAACCCTCTGCCGAGTCTAACCCTATCATCCTGAGCGAGGATTCCGATTCCGATATTGAACGTTTTCTGGCCAACGAGTACCCCTACTTGCAAGGTTTATGTCCTGATCCCCCTTATGATTTTGTATCAAACCTTTCCCCCTGCCTAAAGGACGACCCTAACTACCCGGGTATTAAGTTGCCTCGTGAAACCCTCGGTCATTTGGCCAAACCCTCGAAACCCACACAGTCACCCTATGACCAATGAAATTCATGGTTAGAATGATATTATATTGATGTTCCTATACTCCAATCAAAGATTCAATCACTGGAAGACCAGATTGCAGTGCTAACCAGTCAAAAAGCCAAGCTACAAGCAACAGATAAAAAGCAAAAGACAACCGACTCCATCCTGTTCAAAAACGTGGAATCAACCACGGCTGTTGTAAATTCCAAGATGGCATAATCAAGCAGTCTCGTCGCTATAGAGGTATGGTTTTGACATCGTTTTGTTTTGTAAATAATCTAGGTTGATATAATGATTTGAATTCAGTTTTTAAATAGCCCTGTTTACATCTTGAATGGCTCTGTTATAATTGTGTGCATTCTATATATAGTTTTGCTTTGAATAAAAAGAAATTTCGATTTGATATACGATCTCATCATTCCCAGTATAGAAATCGATAGATTTTGATTGGATTTGAGTGGTCTGTGTTTAGATTTGATTGATTGGTTTGCCTTATTAAGTTGACAAAATTAATAGTTTGTCTTTGAATGGATCGATTTGTATCCGATTTGAAAAGGAAATTTTTTATACTCAGTTCAGAACACAATCATGTTCGGATTTGATTTTGTTATATGTTATGGTTGGTAAATGATTTGATTGAGTTTGTTGGTTACGATATGCTCTATCATGTGATTTTCAAAAATTGTGAATATTGTTATGTTCAGTTTTAATTTGGGAAAAAATGACTCTGTTTTTTATAAAAACAATATGCTCATGTAAGCCGATGCTAGTAATATTCATGCCCGAATCGTGGGACAGTTTTGATTCACGATGATTATGTTAAGACTCCTTGTTGTTTGATTCACTTAAATCGAATTTAGTTGATTCGATTGCTCTCATGAGTTAGATTCACATCGTGAAGTGCTGCTCTGTCTGTTTTTAACTTGCAAACGAATTGGTCAATATTTGTTGTCTCTATCGAATCCGGTAATAATGCGTTTTAAACAAATAATTTCGATCAAAGGAAATCGATATTGTCCACCCAGTTTACTAAAAACAAACGATCATATAATTCTTGTGAACCCTGTTGCCACCTAAGTGATTTCCTCACGATTTCGTTTATAGACAGTTACGCACCAGTGTTGATTTAATTCGTTTATGGTATGAATCTTTTTTCTATATCGTTACAGCTATAACGATTGGAAAATGATTTTGTTGGATTGGATTGTATCTCTTGTTTAACAATCACATACGATATGTTTGATTATCGGTTTCAATTGGATATGAAACAATCTTATTATTGTTCGATTATGACTCTGTGGACCCGATTTTGTGGTAACAAAAGAACAGAGTATTCCTATCTCTGTATTCGGTTGAATCATTTTTGATCCTGTTTAATGTTGAATGATAAATTATTAAAATAACTGAGGGGGGGGGGTGAATCAGTTATTGTAAATTATTAACAATCTCTCTCAATTTTAACTTCGAATCATTAATCTTAGTGGCAGTAAGTCTTTACTGTGAAAACCAGTGTTGTAAACATAAAGCATATATCATAACG